>JARACY010001888.1:0-50275 GCA_029255725.1 Scrobipalpa atriplicella
CGATAATGATGTGATTAGATTAGGCGGGAGCGTGGTGATTATTTGCTTCTCACACACACACATCTACTTTTCCGAACCATCCATGTTGAATGTTCATTGCTGCTTTTATTGGTTTATGTACCTCATGTCGCGAAAATTCGAGCAGCATTGAAAAGTAAACAGGGCTAAACTCTCACGTAAATATCAGGATATAGCTCTGTGTCGATAATAGCCGGCAGCCATTTTCAAATAAGGATTTGTCGGATTATTATCAATCTGGCAAAATGTGGACTCAATATCGTCTTATTTTCTAGTCTACTGCGTTAACAGCTATAAAAATACTTAATATGAACAAAATTTAGGTAAAATGTGTGAAAAATAAGGTGATTATACACAATTATGATGTCGTCATTTCTTTGTAAGGGTTCTTAGAAGTGAGTTTTGTTTATTTTATGCAGAAATACTATCTTGCGCTGTTCAGTTTTTGCCAATCCATTTTTCACGCATATTAATTGTGAATATGGAAATGGCCACTTGAAAAAGATGAAGATAAAACTTTGTCAAAATATCCACATAATAATGACATGAAATACTTATCTACAGTCCCGAAAATGTTCGATTCCACAAAATTACAAAAAAGAACAAAATAAGCTATTAGAAGTTAATTTTCTTTCCACTCTGAAACAGACAATTCCTCGTGACCACTGCTTTTCAACAATCCCAAGTTTAGTTTCAGAGTTTAGTTATTAGAGGAAATAAATTTCTTGCAGTTGCTGTAATTGAAACTGTTGGTAAATAATTTCTTTGCAATTTCTTGTAACGGCGTTGAAGATATATTTTCCGGTGTCAGAGCAAAATGCAGGTTGCTGCAAGTTTTTATATTAAGACGAACTCATCTTAGTTGGAAAGAGCTTTGCTACGGACTTTGAATTAAGAACGAAATGCATTTTCTTCAACTCCATTCATTATTTTTTTGTTTGTTGTTTGTTAAAGCTCCCCCGGAATGTCGAACCAAAACTAATTGAAAGCATATAAGATTATGTTGCATTTATGTGTACAAAGTTTGGTTCAGTTTGGTCTTACCGTTTAAGAATGAAAGCAAAACTATGATTGTATGGAATTTTAAAAGCCATAAAGAATCGAATGTTAAATTTTTTTATAAGGAAACTTAATTACTTTTAACCTAAACAACATTTTGCAAGGAGTATAAAAGGATCAAAATTACCTTTTGATATTTTAATAAGAAGGTTCTGTGTACTTCTGTTGTTGTACATTCCTTATTACACAACATGATCCCGAGAGTAGGGTAAAGATAATTGCCATGGAAAATAATATTCAAATAAGAGCCGTTGAAAATTTTCTTTAAGTTCATAAGATGAGAGGAGTAGGCGAATTAAATTCTCCCTTGGCGTTGGCTGGAGCCAGCGGTCCAGTGTTTGTGGCATCTGCCCGGACCTACGCCGCATACTAATTCTGTGCCTCTTGTGTGAAACGATATAAGTAAAATTTGTGCTCGGTTATATTTAAAAATAAAACAACTTTGTGGAAGGATTTGAAAGAACAAGGTTTGTCAGACAAGTATTAACTCTACGAAACCAGATACATATAAATGCCTATATGGGCGCTTTTCCACTAGACGGCACGTCAACGGCAACGGCAACGGCACGTTATCGTCGACGATACCGTGGAAGAGATAATGTATGAAAATCAATCAAATTATATGACACGCTTTTCCACTTGACGGCACGGCACCGGCACGTCAACGGCATGGCAGTGATTCCCACCGGTATCGTCACGATACCGTCGCCGGTGTATGTTGTAGAATGAATCCATAATTCGAATTTTCGCGATAACCCTAGGCAGGCATAATGTTTTTTTTTTATGTGTGATTCTACAGATGATTAGTCACTGACTGTTTTTTGATTTCAAATTTTGAATTTTCACGATAGCCCTATACGATAGGATATTATGCAAACTTGGATAATATTATAAAACGGTGCCGATTCTGTAAATAAGACCCAGTGAAAATATATAAGCGCTTAGAAAGGGATGGCAGTAGGTATACCTATAGAATAGACGAACTTATTTTGATCTTGTCAGTTCAAGATTCATATTTGTATTAATTTATTGCATTCATAATAAATACATACAATAAATCTATACAATTAAAAGGGGTGAATGATTTTTGTGCTCATTCATGCTGTTGGCCCTTTATTTTCATTATTGTCTAATTATTCCAGTTTCGGCAGTTTAAAATAATCTTGATTATTGGATTTTGTAGAGTAATTGGGAAAATTCGAATTATCAAATCATCCTACGACATTTCTACAACTTAGAGGTTGGCAAACATGAGGGCGCCACTGTCTTTTATATGGCATCACCAATGAACAAATTCTTATTCTTCTATTCTCCTCAAAGAGTGATAAAAAACAAGTTTTGATGCTTGAATTTTTTTAGTATTAAAGTTCTGTTTAATCATGTAAGTTTCTAGTAAGCCATTGATAATCTATCTACCCCGTAAGGCATACAGGCGTGACTATAAATATTAATATTATGTATGTATTGATTTATTGGAATGAGAAAGTAGTGACGAAAGTAGCGAAAACGGTTTCCAGTAAGCCATTGAAGCTCTGCTTACCCCGTAAGGGATAAAGACGTGACTATATAAGTATTTTCTAATTTATTGGAGTAAGAAAGTACAGGAGAAAGTGGCAGTAAAGGTTTCTATTTACTCACTGATGCTCTGCCTACCCCGTTAGGGATACAGGCATGACTGTATGTTTATATATGTATGTATGTATAAATAAGTAAATTAGAAAGTTGCAGCCATAAGTAAAGTGATTATTAAATTGAAAATGGAGGACTTTTTATAGACAGCTTCATCCGCCTTTTTCACCCCTTCAGGGGTTGATTATAAAAATCTTTGAAACACGTGTTTATTAATTTTACATCATTGGCCTAAATCCAAAATTTTAAGATCCTAACTTCGAAACTCACAGACTTTCATACAAACTTCCATCACCTATTTTAACCCCTTAGGGGGTGAATTTTGAAAAATCCTTTCTTAGTACACCCCCCTAGACCTCATAAGGAACCTACATGCCAAATTTGGAGTCTCTACACCCAGCGGTTTGGGCTGTGCGTTGATTTATCAGTCAGTCAGTCAGTTTCTTCTTTTATATAATAAGGTATTTTTAAATTAAGTACCTACAAATATTTTAAGGGTGAATTTCTATCATCAAACTGCACAACTTTCCCCAAGGAACATGGGTCGAAATAAAAAACAAAGGCCCATGACACCATTTGTATGGGAGGGTAAATTTTTTTTTCTTCATAATTCGATCTATGTTCCTTGGAGAAAGTTGTTCAGTTTGATGAAAGAAATCCACGCTTAAAATATTTGTACTTAATTTAAAAAGCCCTTATTTATAGATATAAGGAAAAATAATAAAGTACCAAAATGTATTGATGAATGCTTTATGTACTTGAATGTCACATTGATAATGATAACAAACATCGATAACATCTGCTTACTGCAAAATCACATAAAATAAACTACATATTCATTTATTGTGAACACTTTTTGAAGTTACATGCTACTATTGCACTTAGATATTGCTCTGTAACTGATCACACATCAGTTTTATCTGCTGTTCTTTTGAAAACGGCTCCTAAATCAGATAATAATCTATCAATCCGAAATTCTGCCATACATTGCTTGAACACTGTATAGTATGATCATTCGCACACTTTTCTGTATCGTTTTATTCATTATTGCTTTATAAAAACAATTTGGCTATAAATAAAATTAATTAGATGCACAAAAAAACTGAAAAATATGATTTGTTTACATTTATACAGAGACGGGGATTATCCATAGGAAAAAAAACTGCACAAATATCAAAACCGGCAACAAAATCTATGGCCAACAATACGCAAGTAAACTGTCAATTTTACCAACATGACAAACAAAATAGTGATGTGTTGCATATACTACATAGAATATATTATGGATATCAATGTTCATATCGAATTATATTACCATTGAAAAATATTTTTAAAATCCCGATTTCGTTTTAATGGTGGAAGTATATTTATTTAATATCATACCTCTACCATTAAAACAAAAGGTTACACAATAAATAAGTCAAGACCATTTTTTTTCTTTTTTTTAATTTACTAACGGGATCCGAACATTTTTTATACGTAGACTGGTATTTTTACACAATCTGCATAGTATATACCAATTTGGTTTCTATTTCGGTACTTGTGAAATCGAATGGCACCGGTTAGTGATTCAGCGCCGCTCAAAGTACCACTACCATTACCAGTACCATTTTGACCCATAGTTTACCATCTGAAAACAATATCGATATCGATGAAAGTAAAAAATTATGGAGATGAACCGGCTATTTCATACTTAACACAAAAAGTATGATAAAACATTCCTTAAAGAGGAGTTCATCATGACTGATATTTGATATTATCATAAAAAATCATCTCATCTGGCTTCATCGAGAGGAAATCTAGCCAAAAATTTACGTTTAATGCCGTCTTTTCTTCCTGACCTTAGGCCACATATTTCACAGCGCCGAAAGTTCATTATAGATAGATAAGATAGATGGATAAAAATTTTATTATCACTTTCTTACAAGTCCTGAAGGAAGATTACAAGTCCTAATAACGTTTCACTTGTTTGCTAACTGAAATTATCTTTAAACAAATTAAGAAAAATTAGAGAAACAAGTAAACAATGCTTCGTCAACACAATACATGTCACTGACAAAACATAACCGCGAAACGAAGATAGAAAGAATTTATGAAAGAAAGAGTGAGACTGAGGAAGTGAATAAGATGAAAATAGTCGCCATGAAACTTGTTGCCCGTTTCCTAGACTTTTATTTTTTTATTGAGTTGCGACAGACTTTTATACATGTCATTGTCAAATTTGATAAACAATGATAGTTGTTTCGGGTTGCCATTTGTGAAGATATTTTTAATTATAAAAACATAAATTTTAATAGGTACGTACTAAGGTTTATGATGTTTTGAGCTTTACGATTTCTCGGCTTCTCGAAAAAATTATACTTAATTTAAGTTTAATTTTCCTATTTGAATAGTTAAATATTTCGCCAAAAATATATAAATCTCTCCCACCCAACCATATTTCCCGAATCGGTAAGAGCCCAGACTTCCATGCTGGACAGGGAGTAATAGAAAAACATAGAATGTGCCAGCTGCATCTTCCCCCGGGTATGCTGTAAAAATCAGCTAAGGTATTCGAGGGTTTCAGTATTGTAATTTAGACGACGGACTGATAACCTGTCACTATAATCAATATACAGATCTACTATCTGGAATTGGAATAACCTTCAAAACTTGTCAGACGTGGTGGAACGACCTTTCTTTAGGTCGTTTCAGCTTTGCCTATCCCTTTAGGGATAAAAGCGTGATTATTATGTACGTATGTATGTGTGTATGGAAAGATCCCTTTTCATAGAAATATGCTAAAAGTACAAGTATTTTATAGATAGTTTGATCATATCCGTAGTATTACGACTTAAAAGAACTGCTCTGCTTGAACGGCGTGAAGATAAAGCATTGGTTCTTTGTTAATCACTGTTACATCTTAATTTCGACTTTACAGACGCGGAAGTCTTCGATATTAAATAAAGTGCCCCCTTGCGGGGTGGACCACTCTGCGGAGATCATGCCTAACGGCTGCTCCTAAAGAGTTGGATTCCATCCCGATACAAACAAGCTAAGCTCACAATAGCAAAGCACTTGCGAATCCTGTTAATACCATCCGTGCCAACAGCTATTTTGTATCGTTGCGGTGACACCACCGAAAATGATATCGGCCAAGTGGCCGCCGCCAGAGTTGATTATATCATTTTAGGGTCACTTTTTCACTCGTTTTGGTGATTTGCATTGGTGGCCAGATCATCCGATTTAACCATTCTAGAATTCTGTTTATGTTTTTAAAAAGTTTTTAATGTCCACAAGCCTCAGAAACCGCTCAGGATGCGAGAACCTATCACCCGAAGTTCTGGAAAGAGTGATAAAATCTATAAAAATCAACCTTCTTTTCGTCAACTCTGGTGGCGGCTACTTGGCCAAGATTATTTTCGCGACTTTATGGAATAAATTGTATTGAATTAAATAAACTTATTTCACAAGCAGAACCAAATTAAATAAAAAAGTTACAGCAAAAGAACATCGGATGACTACTTTTGCCACACCCTGTATATTAATACCGAAATTTTAAGATGAGGCCAATCTAATTCATAAAGGCAAAAGTAAAATATATAAAAAATACGTTACATTAACTTTTTATATTTAACGAGACTATGAATGAGAATTTTACTGAAATATGTGTCAGAATAGTACTCAGTACGGCCCTGGAAAATCGAGGGTGACTGGCTACGATACCGTCGACGTCCCGTCGACGTCCCGTCGACGGCAATATCGTCTAGTGGAAAAACAGAGCCACGATATCGTGACGTTGCCGTTGACGTGACGTGGACGTGCCGTGGACGTGCCGTCTAGTGGAAAAGCGCCCTATGTCTGGTTACGTAGTGGGTTGATTATTGCTGTAATAAACTGTAAGTCATTGTCTTAAATAACCATTTTGTTAAAAAACACCTACTCCTAGCTGTATGTGGAGAAGTATGGAGCAGCAGCAGACTTAAATATTATTATATAAAAAACATACCTAATGCTAGTTTTAATTTAAACCCTTTCTCATTGCAACCACAATGCTCAACTAATGCCGATGTCGTTTTAATAGACGCTGCGTTCTGGACGCCGCGTCACGTACTACTACCAAGTTGCGCCGTAGTTCAGATGATCCACGCCCGCCCCGCTCTTGGCCCGCGCTAATGCCTATGTTGTTTAAATAGACTCCGCGTCTTAGACGCCACATCACGTGCTTCCAGCTAGTTGCGCCACTAGTAGCGACTGTTCAGATGACCTTCGCCCGCCCCGCGCTTGGCCGTGCTAATACCGATGTCGTCGAATCCTTCATCATCATCTCCCTAGCTTGTTCCCGTATTTTACGGAGTCGACTACCTAATCTAGGGAATTGAACGAGGGTACTGGTTTTTACACAGAGCGACTGCCATCTGCCCTCCGCAACCCAGAAGGGAAACCAGACCCAATCCTAGATTAGGTTACACACAACCTTTGAATTTCTTCGTAGGTGTGTGCAGGTTTCCTCACGATGTTTTCTTTCACCGTAAAAGCGCCGAATAGACGTACATATGAAATTCGAAACCCGAAAAACACATTGGTATGTGGTGGGATTCGAACCACGACCTCCTGCACAGAAGGCCGCGGACCTATCCACCACACCATCCGGGCCTTTACACTTAATAATGTGTATTCTTCTTTTTTCGTATCAGTGATCTTTCATCATGAGACTTAAAGTATAGAATACATATTTCTAGGTGGGTAGAACGTGTGCGTGTGGGCCAAGAACAAGGCGTGTGCGTGTTGTCTGAACAGGTTCTTAGTTGCTACTACTACTAGCAAGTTCCGCCACTTTGCTAATGGCTGCGACCCAAATTACGCCGGCATTCTGTCCACTGTTTAGATTGCTTACCTACTAATTTTGAGAGGAAGCATTGGTCGGTCATTATCAGAAATACGGAACTAATTATAAAACCGAATGGTTTTCGGATAAAGCTAGTACCTAATACTTGTCCAATCCAAATCTAACATCTTTTTCACAAGATATTATACCTATCTATTTTAAGGTTACGTCACGATTCAATATTCCTGCACGAATATTAAAATCATATTTTAAAATGAGATAATTTGCAAAGAACTGTGCTTAAAAATTGTTAATTATACCCGAAAACAACACTCTGATCCCTCGAGACGAGCGGCCTCGAAAAAGTTGCTTGGTTAACCTGGCGGAGAGTTCGCAGACAATATTTCATATGAGTCGTATGTTTGGGAGCTTTTTGAGTTTTCGGGCAAATTAGAATACGGCTCATCTGACATATTCCTGATCTGCCTACTAATGTCCCATTAGATTTTAGTGGAATAGCAGAGTGCGTTGGACACCGTGAGACCTAAAATGGATTGTCTCATGCTTGGCGTTATAAATAAGCAAGTGTTCGGTTTGAAGAGCCAGTGATGGGAGCCAGTGATATTACTGGCACTACCCCCGACGGGCTTTGCACAAAACCCGGTAAGTGGTCAGGTAATCTACACAAGCGTTGGCGCAATCTGGTTATGTAGAGTTTTCACTGTGAATTGCTCTATAAGTAATTATTAGGTGAGAGCATTTCGAACCGCAATCTGATGTTTAATAATGCACTCATCCACATTTTTCATGGGTTCATACTCATATCGTGTGAAGATTTATTCCAATTTCACGCTGCATTCTCCCCAGAGCATGTTGTGTCTGAATTGAATCACACAATATTTTTTTTAACAGTAATGAATGATATCAATATTTTAGAAAACAATATAAGAAGAAACACTGTGTTTTACCGATACACACAGTAGATTAATTCACATTTAATATGAATCACAAGAGAAAAATATTTAAGGTCATAAACTAATCTATCGATTCATGGCTAATAGAAGAGAATACTCATAGACATCGATTCGTTCTAGGTTTTAAATACCAGAAGGTTCCATCCACGTCCGGTCCCTTACGGCCGCCGGGTTCCGGTTAGTATTCGGGCGGCGTGCGGACGCTTATTGACACGTTTGTTCCTTCAACAGAAAAAGGGATACCCGAACGTGAAACTAATACCACTGGTGGGCTTGGTCCTTAAATTACGTATCGCATCCTGAATCACTTGTTGAGATTGTATAACAATTCAGATGATTCCTTGTTTGGAGAACATTTGAAACTGTTCGTCTTCGTTCTCAGTATAAGTGCGGTCTTTACTATACCTACTATTATTGTGGCCAAAAAGTTGATATAATTTTATTTACCAAATAAGTAATATTTTGATATAATATTCTTCGCCATACTTATCATTTTGTATCGAATATCTCTTTGAGTCAGGCTCATATTTTAAGAAAAACACAGATAATAACAAAAACACGAGCCATAAAGAGGATCTTGTGATTGTTAGTGTCATTATAGGTTCGATGTTTGTCCTGTTATTGGGAAGAATGAATCAATAACAATGAGGGAATACGTCTTCTGATAACGCATTGTTGATGGAGTCGATTCGCTCGCTAATGAACTCGGAGCTTGGAGATGTTTGTTCTGTCACTTTTGTCTATTTCTGGTTTGGGTAGCTAATCTTTTCTATACTATACAAACATAAATAAAGGCATTATTTTTTGACAAGAAACCGTATTTTTAAAGTTCTTTTGTCGCTTCTTGAGTAGATCAAAGATTCTTAAGTACTAACGATTGACTAAAACCCATTCTATTGCCGGTATGGAAATTAAATTAAAAAATTAGACTTATTTACCGGGTCACTCGCAAAAAATTTTGGTGATAAAAACATAGGGTTGAAATGTCGGGATAAAAAAGGGTGAATTCCCTATCCAAGAATTATCGCGAGTGACCCGGTAAATAAGTAAAATGGGTGTAAATAATCGCGAGTGCTTAAAAAGTTTTATATAAATAGAAAAATAGACACACGTCTCCTTTTTTAAACTCTGAGCCACAGAGTCTGTACAATAATTTGTCCAATTTCTCCAATTTGTCTGGCATCACGCCCCGCAGCGGTTGCGAGGGTAGAGGGTGACATGTTCGTTATAATTTGTGGTTCAATCGATCGTAATATCACTATTTACATTTTTTAGACTTAAATTTTCATGAAATTCTTCGAAAAATTTATAAATGGCACATAAAAGAAACAGATTGCATTTAATTAACAAACCTTGCAGCTGAAATGCCGTTGACACAACTGAATTCCAAATTGAATTTCAATGTTTTGTGGTGCAGTCCATAGCCGTAGGTAGGTATATTAGTCTATAGCCATATTGAACACCTAATTATTTTTTAAGAGCCAGAAGTCTGGCAAGTCACGCTGCGATAACGCGGCCTGAGATAATAAGCTTTTGTTCTAACTTTACAACAATATTCGCAAAATTTTGCTTTTCTCATAACGATTTAGGCATTCTTTTGTGTTTACTACCGAATAGAAAACTGAAAATTAAATCTCCTAACTACATCATGAGCTCATTTCTGTCATAGTGATTATATGCTCATGCTTAGTGATATTATACGTCCATATTGAGGGGCACGAGCCTACCCTGTATTTAGAATGACAACTCAAAGAAATTAATTTAACAACATTGCAAAATACTAAAAAGCAGCCTGGTCTCTTGCTTTTTGCATGCATTGCGTTTAAGCAAAGTGGACAAGTACTATAGCATTAATTACACTTAAACTAAACTTGTCAGCCAACAAAAAGATACAACAAGTAGTGCTCCGTCCGTGTCACGTTTCAAAGCGGCTGAGTTCGGAACAAGTTGTGCCAAGTCGCCGGCTGTTCGCGCGACAACACAACATCCTAATATCATATTTGAATTTTGTAAAGAAAAGTTTTTCTGATACCGAGTAGACCGTCTGTTTAGGAGTTGAATATTGAGCCTATGTTCTGTTGCAAAGACGGGCGGCTTTCTGCATTGCTGCAGTGCCTAAACCAGTTACTGTCATTGTGAAAAGAAAGCAATAGATTTTGAAAGTGCACATGTGTTGGGGTATAACTGTGTGCGTCAATTGCTTTTCTAGATCGTGAGCTATAAATATTTACAAGATGTACCAGCCTCAGTTTTCTTTCCTAGGTATTTTGTTGCAGCTAGTAAGTTTAAAAATTTTGGAATCCTCAGCAATATCTACACAGTTCTGACAAAAATTCTTCTTAAAATTCAGATGCAGCAAAACAATATTTGGTCCGCCCAGGGCAACGGCAACACAGACTTGCCTATAAATAAGTCCGGCTAGATCCCAACAAAGCGGTGGTAGGCTCCGCAAGGGTCCGCTTGGCTCGCAACCATCCGACCACCGGAGTCCGGCGCCAAGCAGCTTGCTGTGTTCCGTAGGTGTGTGAGAGAGTGCCAGTGTCATAACAGGCATTTTCTGTGTGAGCTCGCTAAAGCGTCGACTCTTTCACTGATGACAGTGACTCTTTCGGGGATGACCTTAATTGTGTTAAGAGTAAAGAGCAAATCAATAAAAGAAATAGCGCTAGCACTACATTCCCACTAGAATGAACCCACCAACTGCAGCATTCTACTTACTTACCGCCATTACAGTGAAAAGCCAACAGACCAACAGTACTTACAGGCCTGTTTACCGAAGCTTCAGCGCGTTTCATGTTTCAGATTCGTGCAATTTTCATAATTGCTGGCTCCAGGCGCGCGCGGGTGGGTGAAGGAGGGGTTACACTCTCACTACTTGCAGTCATTGAGAGAAGTTCAAAATAATAGAAGTATTGTAAACGTAGCTGTTACGGAAATGAATGTTACGTTGAATATTTTAATGTTCTAAAAATTTGGCTACTGCGACTTTTAAAATCAATCATATTCTATGCCAAACTAATTGGCCGAATGTTTTCGAAACCCACATAAGGGCACTCTCTATTTCATCAATACCTGTTTTTTATGAACAGATAGATAGATAAAACAATTTTGTCATACTTCTACAAAACACATGTACATTTCAAATAATTAAATACACAAAAAGCAGTAAGAAGAAACAAAAATTATTCTATATTGATGGAATAGCTAATGCGCATACAAAATAATCACAATAAGGTGATCAGTCTAAAAAAGAAGTACAATAAGGATCAGTCTGCTAGCTTTTTACTAAAAATGATTTCCTATTAAAAAAATAATTATTGTGTGGATTGAAAATAAAAACCCGCTCACTAGTTGGTATTAAATAGGTATATTAGAACAGAGAAGGAAGTATTGTTAAAATTACAGTGCCTCTCATTCACACAACATCACTTTCTCTACAATCGTATTGTTTCACGTACGAACCTCATTAATATGTAAGCAATCTATTAGCGGTGTGATGTGGTTACATTTCGGTGAGAGTAAACAGTGTCGATGTCAGCTGACAATCATTTGCAAATGAGGAATATCACACCTCATGATGACTGTTGTTTATTGATAGAACACACTTCAGAGATGCTTTTGAATATCACGAGAACACGAACAACGAGTCCTTCATCCAGAATAGATATTTATTGTTCCTGCTTGCGCATTTTAGCCATAGGCGCATGGCATATTGGAAGGGTCGAGGCGGAAATGCCGACGCAGGGTACCAGATACGCAATCGACCAGCACAGCATTTTCTGGTCAATAGCGAATTTTTATTTTACGCATTTGACCTTAAATGCAAATGGAGGCGCCGTAACATTTAACGGATTTTCTATAGAAATTTACGTCACCCCGACAGATTTGAAGCTGTCTGCGGAGATTAAAATCTTTTCTTCGTCGCCATGACGCTGACGCCGGCTCGACTCTTCCTGTATTCCATGCGCCTTTGAAATAAGCTACTTAGGAGGCAGATACACTTGAGTAAAATCTACGATCGTCAACATTCTGGTAAATAAATAAATACTTACAAAACATCTCAAGGGTTTATGTAACCGGGACCGGACTACTGACACTGGAGGGATCCTGCAGTATTTAAAAGGTGTGTTATAAGTAAAATTTGGGGAATTTTATGGCAATGGCATTTTACTCCAAATGATGTGTTTTTACAGGTATATAAGGTTGTTTTTCTGAAGGTCGTACTCTTGAAACTAAAATTTGATTCCTTAAGACACGAGTTATAAGTAAATGTCTACAACTCGCATGACAGACAAATCGAATCTCGTCAAAGGTACCTGATTCAAAATATATTTCACTCCTTTACCACAGGTTTATTCTGGTCGGTCGTTGTTCTAACACTGTAGGTACCTACCTACCTACGTAGGTACTGAAAGCAAACTGAAAATAGTGAAAAAGTTAGACGTTCAGTTGTTCCATGAGCGAGACCTTGGCTGTGTTTCCACTAAGTCTAAGTGCACTTTCAACTGTTCGACATCTATTCCTGTTTTTATTTGATATGAGATTTTGAAGCTATGATATCAAAGAGCAATGGATGTTGAAAAGGTAAGTAGATGCATGAAAGTGAATACAGCCCTTGTACTACACGCCCGCAGCTACGTTCCAATTTATTGTCGCGGGAATTCTCGCGCTGTGAAGTTTTGTATAGAACTAGCACGTGCTAAAGAAACGAAATAAAATTAATAAAATTGTAATTGGATTTTCTAATTCGTTTGAAAATGTTTTAAATTGAATTTTATACCTAGTATTTTTATTTTGTACCCAGTAATCCTGTCGCTGTCTAAGAGTTACACGAATGCTTAGGAAGTTGGAGTCTTGGTAAGTATTTAAAACTTGGTTGGATTTCTGTCACCTGGTCAGTTTTCCATCTATGACGTCATCAATATTTTGTACAAAAAATAAAAAGTCTTTCTATAGAAACCCATCAAGTGGGATATAAAATGAAAAGGCTCTGTGAGCAGAATCCAAAAATGTACCACTCCGTTACACTACGAAGAAATTCAAAGGTTGTGTGTGAAATCGACCAATCCGTACTAGGCCCATGTGGTCGATTAAGGCCCGATCGCCCTATTCCAGGGTAGGCTCGTGCGTGACCCGCGGTTGGGATGTATGTGATAATGATGATGTAGTTAAGTTAACGGAATAAATAAAATACACCAAATAGTATTTGCGATCGGGCTTGCTTTGGTTTCAACTTGGCAGAAACACTATTTATCGTCCAGTCATTTCGTCACCATATTGTGGCCATACAGTTTAAAAAATAATTACTCTGGGAATCTCAAAAGTCCCTGTCTATTTTTGTTGGGGTTTTATTTGATGCATACTCCTTTGTAAACTTATATTTTTACTAATTTTTGATAAGTCATGTCAAAATGTAAAAGAATTGAAGATAAAGTTTTTCACAACAGAAAACATCGTTTTATCAGAAAATCTTCCAAATAATACAGTAGTAGCCTAATGTGATTAGCCATAGGTGCCGCAGCAGAAGCCGTTTCGTAAGAAAGAATCTATCATTTATTCTAACATTTGTGGCGACCGTGCGGAATTATGGAACGGGCCAATGTTGAACGGGTCATCTATCGAAGGCTATTCATAGCTACCGCTGGTAAATTAAATAGACTGCTTGAGCAGGAAAGCGAATCCAGCACGATAATAGCGGCGGAGTTCGCAAATCTTACAGATAGGTACAGGGACTTAAAAGACGTCCAATACCGAATCTTTTCCCTGTACCTGGATGACGAACAGAGAGATGAGCAAGCTTTCGAGGCCGACACCAACTCGGCTGAAGAGTACGTGGACAAGTGGTACCTGCTCCAGCAGAAGGTAAAGGAGTACCAGGAGAACCATGTCGTTAGTGGCCTTGGAAGGCATTTCAGGTTGCCAGAAATAGTCGTGCCCAAAACCGAAGGCTTAAATAAAGAGCACCACGATGACTTCAACCAGAAATATACATTAACGCATGTACAAGTCGCTCTGAGCGCCACTACGCCGAACGCTGAGACGACTGTGATGCTAAAGTCAATGAATAGAAACAAAGAGCTTCAAACACAAACATTCCTTGACGCTGGCGCGCAGCACTCCTTCATTGAGACTGGCGTAGTAGAGCAGCTGATGTTAAAGCCTATAAGGACTAAAGTACTAAGCCATGTTTTGTTAGGCGGAGTTGTAATGAAGAAGCGCAAACACGAGGAATGCAACGCCAAAGAACAAAACCAAGATGGTTTATTTTCAAGCAATGTCGAAACCCTTGAGGAAGGAATACTCTGCGATCATCTGTCACGCCTCAAAAAGGACAGTTTAATGTCCAAATTACAAGACCTTGCAAGTACTAGAGAGTCATGGCGCTCTTTTGCTCCTTCAGCGCCATGGTGGGGAGGATTCTGGGAGCAGTTTGGAAAATCTATGAAAGATTTACTTACGAGAAGACGATTTCAATCATTTCTGTTAGCGCAGAATGCGAATTATTATAATAAAGTGCGCTATAAAAGTTGGTGACATAGTTTATCGGCTCGAAGAATCCGAAGTGTATATTTTTGTTCGATGCATACTTAACGATGTCGCATGTATTTTGTTTACGCAAGTGTTGATTTCCTTTTAGTTTTGCGTTGGTGTTAGATGTTGCCAACGCAAGGTGGGGAGTATGTTGGGGTTTTATTTGATGCATACTCCTTTGTAAACTTATATTTTTACTAATTTTTGATAAGTCATGTCAAAATGTAAAAGAATTGAAGATAAAGTTTTTCACAACAGAAAACATCGTTTGTAAATGATTACTGACTGCATGACTGCATGACTGCATGACTGCATGACTGCATGACTGGCTCCGCCCCGACGGCATACGACGGAAATACAACATTACTAAAATAAGATCATAATCTATTTCAGCCGTGAGAGGAAGAATTAGGGACTATGGCGAATAGCTCTAAATGGCTATGTAGTTATTAAGTTTTTATATTGTTACATTTGTTTATTTATTGTTGGTGTTCCTAATAAAAAAAAGCTAATTAATTCCTGTGGAATCAAGAATATATGAAATATAAGTCGTTGTGTGGGAGGGATATGTGTCAGATATATATGGCGAGTGTGGATGGAAATGTCGGAAGGGGAAGGCCTCGACACACGTACTTGGATCAAATCGGGGACGTCCTAAAGAAAGGTCAGGTCAAGAGTACCCTAAACCGACGAGCGTGTATGAAAAGATTAACGAACGTGGATGAAGCGAAAGAAGTATGTAAGGATCGTAGCAAGTGGAAAGATGTGGTCTCTGCCTACCCCTCCGGGAAAGAGGCGTGATTATATGTATGTATGTATGTGTGGGAGGGTATAGACTAATATCCTTTGAAATTGCGGTGAAAGAATTCAAACTGGCAGGATTAAAATTAGTTTAAGGGTGCTATAGCAATTCTAATGAATGTCGAAGAACACGAAACGCATCGGTTCTTTGTTGAACTCTGAACCGTCGAAGAGCGTTTCACGTTTGACATTGCACTATCTCGACCGAGATCCTTCTTTTTTTATGAAAGAGGAAAGCAGACCGGCAGGCGGGTCACCTGACCTGATGGTAAGTAATCACCGCCGCCCATGGACACTTGAACACCCGGGGGGATCACAAATGCGCTGCCGGCCTTTCAAGAAGGATAAGGCTCGTTTCTTGAAGACTTCCATGTTGTAACGGTCCGGAAATACCTGGACAGATAGCTGATTCCACAGTGTAGTAGTGCGTGGTAGGAAGATTCTTTTGAAACGTTGGGTGGTAGACTGCCAGTCATCAAGGCGACATGGATGAAATTTCAGTTTGTAGCGAGTAGTTCGGTGGTGAAATTCTGCAGCAGGTATTAAATCGAACAATTCTTCAGAGAACTCCCCATGATATATGCGATAGAAGATGCATAGGGACGCAATGTCTCTCCGCAGTGCCAAATGATCGAGTCGGGCATTGAGATCTAGGTACTTTACATACACTTGGAAAAAGGCCCCCTAGCGGAGACCATGCCTAACAGGTTCTCCTAGAGAGTTCCATTATTACATGATAAAATATGACAGGTCTTATTTTAGTAAGATCGTGATTCTGCTGAATCGAGGCCACTGTTCGCTTCAGTTCAGAACTAGAGCTCCACACAACTTGAAGCAATATCCACGCGATGAAAACTTTACAAATACTTTCTTTGCTTCTTCTCATTTTATCTAGAACACTGCAATTTTATCACATTGTTCTTATTGCGTTTGTCTATTAGAGAGAGCGACGCTCAAGCGACTTTCGGTAAAGGGTGACAAAAATTATTATAGTTGTCTCCTCAAATTTCTCGGGGTCAGCGGGTGTAACAAATAATCGCTTAAAATGGAAAAGCAGAAGATAACCTTTAATAAAATAAGGAGATCGTACTTGATTTTTATTATTAGCTTAGTTAGATGGATAGATGGGCCGTACTTATCCTAAGGCTGTATATGTCACCGTAATATTGCATAAACCGTTAGATTATAATCTATTTTAGGAAATTTATAATCTAACCTGACCCAACCTACTGATAGTTTATAAACTGAAGAGTAAGTTTGTAAACTAACAGTTGTTACAATTTTACGCTGACATATATAAATAATCAGCACTTGGGACTGACAGCGAGTCAAATCACAAATTCAAAATGGCCTGACCTGTCAAATCTGTATTTGATATTGCTCCCAATTTTGAGATATAGTTTTAATATTGTACAAGTAAAGTAAAATAATAACATTTATATGAGAAAACAAAATCTTTATAGTATTGTAGCAGCGCTGCTATAATACAATAAAATCAGTAGTTTAATTAACAATGTAGCCAGCTTTTAGAAACATATAAAATAAGTGAAAGTCATGTGATGTCCAATCTCTTTTACCGACACAAAGCATCAAAGATGACGCCAAAGTTTTTACTATGTCCACTTTAAACGACGTTAAGTCTTTTAATCTGTAACCGTATTTTTCCATTTTTATCTGTGCTTCTATACTGCGGCTTTTCCTGCGGTTGGGAATGGTCCGCAGAATCAGATTCGTCTTGGTTCTTGAGACTATCGAAGTTTGCCACCCGGAATGGTGGTTTTGGCTTCCGAACGTTTCTGTAATGTGGCACTGGAATACGAATTAATAAAGAAATGTATTCATTTGCACTGCGTTATGCAAGCAAATTTTTCGCTGCGTCTGACTAATTTGATGTAATAAACTCAAGAACAACCGAATGAATTTTCAAACCAAGTTCAGAAATGACAAAAAAAATTAGCTGACATTGGCCTTGAAAATTTTTACTACCTGAATTCCGGCCAGAAAACTAAATTATCCGTAGTTTATTGCATAGTGGGTGCAGATTAATTTATGTTAATTCCTTACTCACAATACTCACGTTTCTCGTAGGCATCTTGCAAAGCCATCTTACGAAAGGTGGCAAAGTCCGGGACCGATCTATGCGCCCTGCTGAGCATCAGTAGCTGAGCGACGGCGCCGACGGTCAGCGTCAGAACGCACACCCACGCGCATGCTTGCCGGGATACACGCAGGCGCAGCGTACGCGCCGATACAACCACCATCACATCACCTTGGAAAATAATAGTTTATCCCAGATATACTGCCACTTTGAGGGACAGTTCACACCAGGAATTAAATGACGCGATGCGGCGCGGAACGCATTTTTCAAGAGCCTGATACAAATTATAGAACCTTATTTATTTTACTATGCAAAATCAAGAGCGTAACTACTAATAAATATAAAATTTTATTTACTATGCCAAAATATAGACAATTAATTGACAAAAGTCGAAACTTCCACTCGGCATCGCGCTTTGCCGCATGGTGCCTTTCGTGGTACAGCAAGTAGTACAGCAAGATGCATCTTCAAGCAGCTTCACACCGCGTCTCGTCTCGCCGCCTCGCTTCTCGGAGGAGTGAACTAACCCTAAGTATACCTATACCACAGCCTATACAATAAGTAAGACCTATCATAAATCGACTAACAAGAATAACTCACCAAGTTTAACACCTACATTGCAAAATTATTGTTTTTAGTTATATAAAATATGTAAACTTGCTGTCATCGATTTTAAAAATACATCTCCAATAAAATACTATTCAAAACAGATTTTAAATAAGTAGTAGGAACTTATTATTAGGTTTAGCTTTAAACAAGGTTAATCGTTATGTTTATTTTTACATCGATGCACATGACCTCAACCAATCGCGGGAAATAATATTTCTTATTCTTACACACACTGACTACAAACTTACATCTACCAATTCATTTGACTACTGTACATACATTCTTAGGTACAGAAAAAATATTTCGCCCAATAGAGTTTCGTAGACTCCATGTTCGTATGCTCTCAAAGTAATCTTTCATACTTATTTGATTGACGTAAATGTAAATTATTTATGAAATCACGTAAACGAATATTACAATACAACAATGAAAACAACATAAATTAATATGATAATAACTTTATTGAAAATCCAGATAAATGTTGGATATTTTAGTTTAAAACCATAAAAATATAATATTAATTTCATTTCAATAATGAAAATAATATTATATTTTTACTATGACCATGTTATTTTAAATAATGATTTTTCTTTATAACATGAAAGTAAAATATCTTGTAAATTGCTTAGGAATAGTGTGAATTAAAATATCTGTGTTTTGGTTTAAAGGTGCTTGCTGGTATTGTTTTAATATCCTCAGATGCATCTGAAACAAAAATGAAAGATTCTCATCACTCTCAACAAAACTATCAAATACAATTACTTCACACTATGCCAAGGAAGAGAAGTACCTACATTATATTTTACTTCACACTATGCCAAGGAAGAGAAGTACCTACATTATATTTTACTTCACACTATGCCAAGGAAGAGAAGTACCTACATTATATTTTACTTCACACTATGCCAAGGAAGAGAAGTACCTACATTATATTTTACTTCACACTATGCCAAGGAAGAGAAGTACCTACATTATATTTTACTTCACACTATGCCAAGGAAGAGAAGTACCTACATTATATTTTACTTCACACTATGCCAAGGAAGAGAAGTACCTACATTATATTTTACTTCACACTATGCCAAGGAAGAGAAGTACCTACATTATATTTTACTTCACACTATGCCAAGGAAGAGAAGTACCTACATTATATTTTACTTCACACTATGCCAAGGAAGAGAAGTACCTACATTATATTTTACTTCACACTATGCCAAGGAAGAGAAGTACCTACATTATATTTTACTTCACACTATGCCAAGGAAGAGAAGTACCTACATTATATTTTACTTCACACTATGCCAAGGAAGAGAAGTACCTACATTATATTTTTTTAAGTACCGCATGGAAGTACTTACTCAAAGAATGACCAGTAGTGTTAGAAGTGTGCAAACGTGTCCATGTTGACAGGAGGCGTATCGCAGGCGGGCGGACAGCCGCGTGAGGCCGCCGGGCCACGCCGCGCCACTTGTAGCGAGCTAAACATAAATATTGAACCCTATTCTAGAGGCCAACTAAAACTAAAATTTTTAGTTTGACGTAGATAAAACCGTATGGCTATTCTACAAAAACCATGACATAGGTAAATTTAGTTTGACGTCTCTTATCTTAGCCATGTCAAACTATAGCGAAATCACTATGGAAACCACATACAACTGAAAGTTCAAGTTGGTGTTTTCGCCTCATGCAACTACGAACAAGATAACTTTGATCTTATTTGGTCCACTTTTCATGGCGACCAAGATGGCGACAAAGTGTCTATGTCACATGCTATCGCTTTATAGTCTTTCACAGTCTGTCATGTGTCGTTCAAAATTACAATTGATGTCGTTCGAAATTATTCAGTGATTTTCAACAAATTATGCGTTATTATGTATTAAATTGGGTTGCCTGAGTGTTAGAAACTCTATAATAGTTGTTGTTTGGAACAATCGCCCCGATTATTTTGTGCAAACCGTGCGTGATTTGCAGAAAACGATGTAGTCAAAAAAAACCAGTTAAAAGGAAATTTATGGCTAAATTTCCTATAAAGATGTAGACAGCTAAGTTCAACTTGAGCGCAATTTAAGTGGTTTATTCTCTTGTACTATCAACAAGACTAAAATAATATGCTATCTTTCTGAAATAGGCAAATAATATTTGTATGTCAGTAAACAATAGTGGTGTAATCTTCACTATCGATAAAAATATTAAGTACCTATGTTGTTCAGTATTTTTCCAGACTTTTAAGATATATGATGGCTTTATCTAGCATGTACCTTGTTCACATAATGCCTTTGAGAATAAACTCTATTTTTGTGCAAGTAAGTTTAGAAACTCAAGTGACTTACTTTTGATTGAAATGAAAACTAATATAATTTCAGATGTAGACGACAATGGGTGAAAATTATAGAAAACGAAGACTTGGCTTACATACCAATCGAAAAACTTTGCGCCACCAAATTATGTGGAGATCATTTCCAGTCCAAAGACTTATTAGGACGACCACCTCGATCAGACAATTAGTATGGGAAATACTTAATACCCATACATACCTTAATTGTAAATATAATGATATAAATAATTAAAAATATACAGAAAAACTACTTAATGTTTTATTTATTTTTAAATGTTTTACAATATGTATGAAGGGATCCACGTCGGCGCCGCCCATGATGAATTTATCGATATCGATTTTATCAGGAACTACATGTGACCATCCCTATTGTCTATTCTTGTGCTATTGGCTACCCTGACGTATTTTGAAAATTATGACGTTTAATATTCGCTGGGTTGGTAGTGATATTTGGATCAAATAGGTTCCATAAACAAGTATGGAAGTCTCTTAGAACGCTAGTGGTTATCTACTCAGTGTTTTCGTGTTTTCGTTTCGAGATATATTTTCCGTAGTCCTTTTCTTTCAGTAAAAAGCACATAAGAAGAAAACCAAAAAACACATTGGTACGTGGTGGGATTCGAACCACGACCTCCTGCACAGAAGGCCGCGGCCAAGTGAACAAGGATATTTTTTGCGTTCAGTGGCCGAAGAAAGGTACTCAATTGGTTTACAGAGTCTTTAAAGCTTGAACGGTTTGCAATTCCATGTTAATTTTGTTACTAGGGTGACGCACGCGAGAAATGGAATATAACAAATAAATACATTATTACCAGGTGTCCTGGGGTAGTTTATTATGTTCAGTTCACATTAGGTAAATCGTTTTTCTAGGTACTAAGTACTCTGCACTTCTTTGCCCATTGAAGATCTGGTATCTCGTACCTCTGTGGGCGAAATCAACGTTCTTGCTTAAAGTCAGTCATCTATAAGTCGTAGTACGGCAGAAGAATGCACATCAATCATAGAACAGCAGACTCCAGAGTGGATAAAGTTCCCGTTGACAAGAGTATGTAAGGGCCGGATGATGCAAGAGTAAGATTATTAAACCTCACTTACCTGTCTATTCTTTATCAGTCGTAAATTCAGTGTAGTGTTCAGTACCTATGTTTTCAGTAGTAAGAAGGTACTACATACATACATGTACCAAGTATATGACAGAGGATTCAAGTAGTCAAATCCAATAGCATGATTTTAAAACACTCTTACTTCAATTCCCTAGACTTATACCTAATCTAGGGGTTTTATTGAGGGTGCTGGTTTCACGCAAAGCGTCTGCCATCTGACCTCCACAACCCAGAAGGGAAACCAGACCCAATCCTAAATTAGGCTTTTGGCAGGTTAGTGGCCAACCCAGCCAGCTGTCAGGGTTTTCAAGCCGCCAATGCTAAGCAATAGCCTCTGATATGGTTAAACGATCAATAATATCTACGATATTAACCGGAACCAACGACTTAACGTACCTTTCAAAGCACGGAAACGCTCGAGTTGTTATATCACTATCGGTCATCCATCCATGGCCTGGCCATGGCGATTGTTGCTCAACATCGTTTCCGGAATGAATAAATACTAACCATTTGACCAACGAACGCTCCACTCGAACACTACTCACTTATTTGTGAATAAATTTATTAATTTTAAAAACTATTTATCTGATTTTCAGGTTTCATGACATGTTTTGGATGCTTTATACCTACGTAGGATGCAGTAGACGAAATGCATATTGGCATCTACATTTCTCCCATAAACCACGCCAAGTTAAGTCGTTGATTCCGGTTGCTGTCTTTGATAGTGATGATTACAGAAACCATGTCAACGGCATTACATACATACATATAATCACACCTCTATCCCTAATGGGGTAGGCAGAGCGTAAACGACCTAAAAAACCCGTCACGTCTGACAAGTTTTGAGGGTTATTCCAGATTGAACTGTATATTGCTATAGTGACAGGTTGTCAGCCCATCGCCTAAATTAAAAGCTGTGCCAGCATGGAAGCTGTGCTATTAGGTGGTTTATAAAGTCTGTCATCAGGGTTCATCGGGACACTAGACACTATACTATATAGACTCGAAACCCACACGAAAAGCAGAAGAAAAATAGGTGGTTAAAAACTGACACTGATGGTAGTTCGTAGATTTAAAAACCCACACGAAACAAGATCATTTTTCCTGTGTGAATAATAAAATTAACTCCTTATTGCATTTTATAGGCGACAAGCTTTATCCCCTACTGGCGCGGCTGATGACCCCTCATCCATTGCCAGCTCCTGGCTCGCCCGAAGAGAGGTACAACTGTCCCCATGCACTAAGCAGAGCCACAATTGAGATAACTTTCGGATGACTTTCGGCGTTTTAAAAATATAGACTACGATGCCTTTATCGTCACCGTATATTCGTCTGAAAAGGCAGCACAAATAATAATATTTAAATAACTATCCCTATACTATTGTTTTTCAATACAGTCCTATGTACAATTTATGAATAAAACCTTTTTTTTTTACTGTAGACAGATTATTTTTATTTTAAATTAAAATGAGTCTGATACAGTCATTATACTTTTCTTAATTTTAATTTTTAGTACAATAAAGACTATGCAGGGATTAAAAAATGTTTAACCTACTCATAAAATTAAACAACTTTACCAAAAAACTTAGGTTAATAAAAAGAATAAATATATGAGTGAGCAATCCTAATACAAATATTTACACCTTTATCCCTTATGAAGGTGGAGTTCAGAAGTCTGAAAAGCAGCTGGTATATTTGGTTTTGTTCAAACGAATGGATACTTTTCCGTGTCTAGTTTCCAAAGCCATAAAATTTACAAAAAAAAAGAAAAACCTTTTCAGACTAGCAACACCGGTCTCTATATTTAGCGATGTCAAAAAATTAAAATTTTAGTTTTGACATGGATAAAAAAGGCTATTCTAGGCAGAATGTCAAAAAATTAAAAGTTCAAATGACATAATTAAATCTCGTAAAATTTGATCAATTTGCGTCAAACTGGCTTATTTTTAGCAGCGGTTAAAATGGTGCCGCTTAAATTTAGTTGTGTCAAATTGCCTAAAAATTTGGTGTTCAGAATCGAAAAATATGATAAGTGGTCCTTAGATTTGTGTGCAAAGTGGTACGTAAACGTGCAGCAGGAGGGATAGAGATACGAGGCTCATGGAAGAGTAATATAAGTGAGGATAACGTCGTGGCTGCTGGTAGTGGCCCACGAATGGTAAATGTTTTTAAGAGCAATGCTCTACAGTTTTGGAATCACTTACGAAATCATAAATGTGCTTGCTTGAATGTTATCCACTAAGACACCAACACGGAACAACAAAGCCTGTTTCCAGAGTCATTTTTGATGGGAAATGAAGTCACTTGCTTTCCAGAGTGATATGGTCATTTGTGTTCATAAAGTAGCTATGTGATTTTATAAGATTCAGAATGCATTGGAAATGCCATATACCTTCTTCAGGCACAGTAGATGGAATGAAATGAAAAAATGATGGAAATAAAATACACAGACCATCAATTATTCACCCAACAGCTCCATGCAACCTTTTTTTACAACCATTCTTCAATAAAAAGTATCTTACAGCATTAAATTTCAAGTGATATAAGTAGCGTGTATTCTATCCAAGTCTATCCAAGAATTCTTTCCTTCTGTTCTCTCTAGTAAGGGACATAATACTAAAAGGGGGTAAAAGGGTAGTAAAACATGGTGTAAAGAACAGTAAGCACGGTGTAAGGGACAGTAAATCAGGGTGTAAGAGACAGTTATGTATAGTGTAAGGCACAGTAAAACGGGACCGAGACAAAAGGCAAAATTTTCTGTAGGTATTAGTCATTTTCATCTTATTGCCATGCTGAGTGCTGGGCTGTACCTACTAGAGTCATTTAAAAACAGAATGTAGGTACCCGCTGCTTCTCTTCTATGGCAGACAATAAATTTGACTCAAATTTCTCGGAACATTATCATATTTCTTGGAACTATAATTATATTTCTTGGAGCTATGATCATATTTCTTGGAACTATGAACATAGTTCCTTGGAGCTATGAATCATAGTTCTAGTAAATAAAGCTAAAGCGAAGCAGCTGGCACATTCTATATTTTTAAAATGATTCTAGTCCATGGCATTAAGATTAAAATAACTAATAAATTATTTTTATCAAAATCTTTGTTTTTTATGTTGGAAGAGATTAACTCCCAAAACTTGGTTTATAAGAAAGAATTACTAAGAAATTGGTAAGTAACAGTGTAAATAATACGTTAAAAGAATTATTACTGAGTAAGTTTATTAAAATGCTTAAACTGGCGCAACCATTTTATTTATTTATTTAAAGAGAGTGGTAGGCACTTTGGCCTTTGTGATGAAAGTGAGAGAAAACGAAAGATACTAGGTCATGGGGGTAGCCTTTCCATCGGGGGGCCGCGCGTGCTGGGGCGCCAGCTCCTGGATGTGAGCGAATTCTGACGCGTCTGCCTGCGCGGACATGTCAGTGGCAAGACGACTGATGAATATATCGACTCTCCATTTTGAGTCCTCTGGTAATGGTATCGTTCCTCACATAGCGACTGGACGAAATCGACGATGGAGCGAGCTCACCCAGAAGATGCCTGTTCACTCTAACTTTGAAGTGTATGCATTCGGAAACACAGACGCTGGTAGTGAGTTCCACTCTTGTGCTGTGCGCATTATGAAAGAGTTTTAGAAGCGTTTAGTCAGAGAAGCCTGGAAGAGATTGCCACTTAGCAATAAGGCCGCCTATATGTACACTAATATTCTTTGTTTGTTGTTTCTGTATGTGTTTTATTAAGTGTGCAATAAAGTATATTGTATTTGTATTGTATTAGTCAGTAAAATACGCCAACAGTTTCTAAGAGCGGCGTTCTGTCTTTGTACAGAATGTAAATACTCATCAGGTCAGGTCCTTCAAGGCATGCGTGTATCTCATAATTACTGCATGTTATTTTAAAATGAAAGTACTGGGTTTTATGTAAATAAAACAACAGTATAAATTTAATTAATTTTATTTGTATGAGTTTTATCTGAACCACCTAGTCTAAACTGGAGCGAGATTAGAAAAAAACTAAACCGAATAGTATAGGCTAAATGTGGTATTCTCCGCTTATTTTGTATCGCGCCTTGGTTTCTTCAGCCAATTGCATTATTCTCATTCACATACTAATTATTACACATTTTGCTATACATCTATTAGGTTCTTCGTCGCTTCGTCGTCTGAAAAAGAAATCAAAAAGAAATCAGATCTCTACCTTATTTAAATACCAAAGTGAATACATTTTGTAGTTAGGTAAATCTCATGCAGGCCTAATCACCTGCTTATCTCTGTAACGTAAGAATTTTCTAATAAAATTTCTTACATGCTTCTTACATGAAGATTTTTAGGTTAGGTCTTTTAAAATTCTTGATACCTCCTTCCTTTCACACACATACATAAAAAACCGAGGTATATTCACATCTAATTATCTGTAAAATTGTAAACAAACTATTGGACTTGGAATTAACACTAGCTGCTGAACCCATACACACTTATTGCGCAACCTGTAAGCGCGGTACTACCACGGTCGTTTTAGCCCATAGCCCTTGCAGCAAGGTTGTCATGCTAAGCAGGTTTTCAGCAGTTAAGATGTTAAAAAATTACAACAATTGTTGAAAGATTAATTAATCCATTTGTACCTGTTATCTCCCAATAAGTTATTGCGGTGGACTCAGCCTGTTCTCTGAACACTGCCATGTAGCACTTGGAAGACCAAGCCTTCTCTTGTCTGAAGACTGCCAGGCAAAACCATGTTTCGATATGTTGATATCGGCTTTTCTTTTTATTTGTTGAAATTCTTTGAGTTGTCTTCAAAATTATGCAGGATCTTTCAATCTACAAAAAGTTAAAAGTTCAGATCAATAAACTAATGCATATTCAAAATTAACAAAACGATTTGCTACAACTTAGTACCTATCCTTACCTTTTTAACTACAGCAACTTGCTTGCTATGATATCTCGTTTTTGCTCGTGGATTTCTTCAGGAGTAACTCTTTTTGGGGGGTCCGTATTTTCTCAATATGCCATCTGCGACGACACAGTTCATTCTATGGGGCCTCTGACTTATTACTTGAATTCAAATACGATACATTAGGTTTGGTGCTTAGGTCATAGTAGAAAGAGGGGGAAGTAGGCTATCTCCGGCCGAATCCGCGATATAATTGCCTACTGTCTCAGGGTTGTCACTTTAAGCTAAATTTTAATTCAATGTCTATAAATTGGCAAAGGTCGGGAAGTTGTGTTTTTTTTACTTGTATTATCTGGGTACAGGGTTTGAAAGATCGGTTTTACCTAAACGATGATGAAACCTTTTACGATCAAAGAAAGAGCGACGGGCCAACTGACGGACGGCGCGGGGCGGTGATGAGCACGAGTAAACAGTAGGTTACTGGTTACTGATAGATGGTACTGTCAACCAATTCATTAGTTTAAAGCCCGGCACTTGCCAAATATAAAAACTCATCTCTGAATAACTGATTCAATGATCATTAGTCAATAAAGTTCAACAAAATGGTTTTCCTAACAAATACTCATTTTTTGTAAAGATACAGAGCAGTATTATTTATGAAAAAAGGGATTGCATTAATTTCGCGGTGCCAAAAAGCCGTGACGCCCGCGAACCTCGTACGGAGTTAGCCCCGACTGGCGCACGGAGAAACCCCGCGAGATTTTGTGTTAGTGTGCGTGCGGCGGCGCATAGATACTATGGCGCGCACATACAAGCCGCGCACGGTGCGTTTGTATGAAGATAACTTACTTCCCCCTCTTTCTACTATGCTTAGGTGGCATGTCATATCACGCCACCGACGCGGGGGGCTGAAGAAACTGGTGGCCTTCAACTAGCGGCGGCTTGTTTCTGCCCAATGTTTCTGCCGGAACTACATTTTCATGTTGTTCTGCTCAAGAAAATCATGGAAACTACCATGAAAGGGTTGCTTTAAAATGTAAACAAACATAAACGCAAAGAGTAACGTAATAATACCTATCATACACATGTACCTTGACTTGATTGACAGTTATTACGAAGGGTGGATGACGTTTAGTGTTTTTCGGAAACACTTATTTTCCAGGAAATGAACGAAACCTTTTCCGTCCTAGGCGAAAAACTGTTCCAAGTCTAGTTTCCAGAGCGATAAAACTGATAAAAAAAAGAAAAACTTCTTCAGACTAGCAACACCACAGGACTATTATGTCAAATGTTTAAAAAATGTGGGTTCGCCTGGAATAGCCTTTAGTTATGTCAGGTTATGTCACCGGTTAAATTTAATTTTAGTTTAGCGATTTTGACATTGACACATTTATAGCGGTGTGCACCCAGAATTGCCCTCATTAATCATGTGCAAGTATAACAGTTTATCAATATTGATCACATTTTGTATACTTGTTGAAATTATTATCATAATAACAGCTTCAGGTGGGGATTCACACGTGACCCCGATATTCGGTGCTAATGCGGAGTTGACCCACACACAAACCATGGCCCACCTAATATCTTGCTCTATGTGCCCTACCACCACGAGAGAGCAATTAATGTAAACCACAGGAGATGCGGTGAGAGTTGCCGACTACTGGGCTAGAGAAATTTGAGATGGAGTTTGACTTGCCGTCGACTCGATAGAAGAAGAAGAAGATTATTCAAGATCCAGCAAATTTAAATATTTTGCTAGGAAATGGTCGAAACACAGACTCCAACACCAAAACGGGATTAATAAATTGGTAAGACGAGAGAATTGGTCAAAAGAAAATAATATAATTTACCTGTTACGATAAGTTTTCTAGGTTTCCTTGCATAGACATGTGAAAGAATGTCAGAAAATAGCAGTAGAAGTAGCATCTTACCACCCTGTGTCAACATTACAGTTATCAAATTATTAGTAGTATCATTGTCTTTATTTTAATCTGGTTGTTACTATCTTTTGTGTAGTATTCATCATAGACAGAAAAGGTTTACTTATTTTTGCTTTAGTAGGTACATTTTGAATTTTTATTTTTACTTTTAATATCCTACGAAAGAAAATTATGTATAATTAATTAGGTAAGTTATAATTTATAATTTACACGGTTTTGAATTTGAAACAGTCCACGAGTAACGTAAGATTTTAATCAAAGATTTTTGTTTACAGTTTTGCACGTGTTCTTCTTGCTTAAAATAAAAAGTATGTAGTCCAAAATGTTTATGAAAACTTTATGTGAAACGGATATTTCTATTCAACTGTGGACGGCTCATGATCATGACTGATCTTCAGACGCACTCCCCAGTTTCGCAGAGGCTGGTTATCAGTCGCGTACAATCAGCGCGGTGCAGCTTCCCACTGTGCGTGCGCGGGAGATGATTCACGAACGCTATACCGCCGCGTAGACGCTTGTGCTCCATCAGTGCGCCTGAAATGGAATATATACTTGTTATCCGTGTTAAAATGAAATTCATCAGTCATAGACTGCTTCTCCCGGTTTTGGTCCGTGTTTTGGGTATCTTTGGATCTTTTCCCGATGTCAGAATAATACATACATACATACATACATACATATAATCACGCCTCTTTCCCGGAGGGGTAGGCAGAGACCACATCTTTCCACTTGCTACGATCCTTACATACTTCTTTCGCTTCATCCACGTTCATTAATCTTTTCATACACGCTCGTCGGTTTAGGGTACTCTTGACCTGACCTTTCTTTAGGACGTCCCCGATTTGATCCAAGTACGTGGGTCGAGGCCTTCCCCTTCCGACATTTCCATCCACACTCGCCATATATATCTGTTTGGTCAACCTGCCTTCACTCATCCTCTCAACATGTCCAAACCATTTAAGCATTCCCTTCTCAATACCTGTCACTATATCTTCTTTCACACCACAACGTTCCCTAATGACACTATTTCGTATCCTGTCACTCAATTTAACTCCAATCATACTTCTTAACGCTCTCATTTCTACTGCATTTATTCTGCTTTCATGCTTCTTCTGCCATACCCAACTTTCACTCCCATACATCAGTGTTGGAACTAACACCCCTCTATGCACAGCCAGGCGGGCCTTATCGGACACCTTCTGACTGTTCATAAAGGCGTGCAACGCTCCATTCACCATGTTACCGGCATTCACTCTCCTTTCAATATCACTATCATATTTTCCATCTGATGTAAACATTGATCCTAAATACACAAACTCTTTCACTTGCTCCACTTTTTCATTCCCTATCACGATGTTACACTCTGTCATATCCTCCTTTTCAAAAACCATTGCTTTCGTCTTACTTACATTCACTTTCATTCCTTTCTTATTCAAAGCTTCATTCATAATATTTACCATCTCCTGCAACTCCTCTGCCGACGATGCAAGTATGACTTGATCGTCAGCATAGAGCAGACATTTGACGAGTAAATCATTCATTCTTAATCCCCTATCACTTTCTTTTAAGTCTTTCAAGCAACTATCCATGAATAGGTTAAACAGCCATGGCGACGCTACACATCCTTGTCTAACACCTTTTTCGATGCTAAACAATTCAGTATACGCCCCGTTGATCCTGACACAAGCACTAGAATCCTTATATAAGGATTTTAGTGCTCGTATCAAAATACCGTCCACCCCATGCATGGATAGTGCTGACCACAATTCATTCCTCACCACTCTATCATAGGCCTTTTCCAAATCCACGAATGCGCAATAGACTTTTTGGTTTTTAGCCAAAGATTTTTCAGCTATGCACCGCAAGGAAAAGACCTGATCCGTACATCCCATTCCCTTTCGAAATCCTGCTTGAGCATCCCATACTTTCTCATCAGTTTCTTTCGTCACTCTTTCAATCAATATCTTTGCATACAGTTTGCCGACGACACTGAGTAGGCTTATACCGCGGTAATTTTTGCAGTCTAGCTGTGACCCTTTTCCCTTATACAGCGGAACTATAACAGCCTTGCACCAATCACTCGGTACTCGGCCGCTTCTCCAACATAAGTTGAAAAGGCAGTACAGCTGACTAGCCACTACACCTTCGCCAGCCTTCAGCATCTCGACTGATACCCTATCATACCCTGCTGCCTTACCCGACTTCATACTTTTCAACGCTTTCACAATCTCATCCATTTCAATCTCACTTTCTATCTCACTTACATCCACTTCTGAAATATTCACCTCTTGCGCTGATTTTTCTTTTTCAAACAAACTTTCAAAATATTCTTTCCATCTTTTCAACACGCATTCCTCACCTTTTATGATGCTACCGTCCTGGCTGCTAATCCTACTCAACTCGGATGATGCGGTTTTACCTCGAGCTGTCCTTATGGATTTCCAGAAAACTTTCAAATTCGAACGAAAGTTTTCTGACAGCCTCCTATCAAACTCATCCTTATTCTCATCTTTCTTTCGAGCCACAGTCTTCTTAACTTCATCCTTCAAACTTTTATACTCCTTCCGTGCTTTCTCTACATCCTCATCTGTCGCTTTTTGAATTCTCTGATTAGCTTTAGAATAATATCCGTACATAACACGTAATGGCTGACTGGTTTGCAATTTGCAGTACGAAAAAATTGCTGCTGATTCCCTGGATTCATCCCTTTCAAGACACCCTATGTAAAAGTTCGGACAGTGCTATTCTAGCCTGGCGTCACAGGTCATGATTAATATTCTGCAGTTTCTATAGTTCTGAAGACTTTACGTACTGTTTACAGCTTGGTGTATATCTTCCCGAGTGACGTTGCTGCCTGGTCGCCGCACGATAGCTGCTGCCGCCCCGCGCTCGGTGCCTGCCACTACGCATTCCAAAACCCCCACCACGTTGTTTATTACACTCTCCACTTCCTCTGGAGATATCTAGAAAAACAGAATAGGTAACAAGTGTGGTTCGTCTATCTCATCAAAAGTATCTAACTAACTTTAATCTTAATCTAACTAAACGATACTGCTATAAATCAATTTGTTGGTGCACGACGACGATTAATCTCATTGCGATGAACCATCTGCATAAAACTTTTTTTATTTGGTCGATTTCTATTTTGGATGGAAAAGCTAATGACCGGCACTTACGAATTATTATTAAATTACAAAAAAAAACTTACGTGATAATTGTTGTATTTGAACCAAAACCGCTTCCTTTCTACAAAGTAAAGGTTATTCTCTTCGTCTTCTGTGAAAATGTCTCCAGTTTTCCACCAGCCGTCGGGAGTGGCGCATTCTTGGTACGCTTCTACATTCTTCAAGTAACGCTAATCATAAACATAATGGAGTAGTACCTATATTCTACAAAATTTCATTATCAATACATACATATATAATCACGCCATTATCCCTCATGGGTTAGGCAGAGCGTAAACAACCTAAACACAGGTCATTCCGCCATGTCTGACAGATTTTGAGGGTAATTCCAGATGGATCTGTATATTGCTATAGTGACAGGTTGTTAGCCCATCGCCTAAATTACAATACTGAAACCTTTTAGCTGACTTTTACAGCATGCCCGGGAGGATATGCAGCTGGCACATTCTATGTTTTTCTCTCACTCCCAGTCCAGCATGGAAGGAATTAAATAGGACAGCGCTTGTTGGTCAAATTGTTAGTGCTTATTCATTCCGATAACAAATGTTAAGCAACCATCGCCGTGACCTGGCTATAGATGGGTGACCGGTAGTGGTATAACAACTCGAGCGTTTCCGTGCTTCGGAAGGCACGTTAATATCGTAGATATTAGTCGTTAAGCCATATCAAAAGCTATTGCTTAGCATTGGCGGCTTGAAAACTCAGACAGCTAGGTTGGCCACTAACCTGGCAAAAGCCTAATCTTGGTTCTGTTTTCCCTTCTGGGTTTCGGAGGTCTGATGGCAGTCGCTCTGTGTAAAAACTAGTACCCTCTTTTAATCCCCTATATTAGGTAGCCGACCCCGTGAAACACAAGATAAGGCTAGGGAGATTATGATGATGTTTCAATTAAATAGGACAAAGTCAATTCTAAACAGGTCCTACCTTTATAATGCTCTTCCCTTTCAAATACAGCTCTCCTTTACAGCCACGTGTGACGACGTCCCCATTATCGTCTACCAGCTTAAAATAAATAAAAGCAGGTTAAGTTTGCTAGCAAGGAATTTCCATGAAAAAATATTTCCTGGTTGTCAATTTCAAAGAAAAGTTTCTCATTTCACAAGATTATCCACAAGCTAGCTTCTATCATAATATCATCACAGTCAGACATTAAACAGCTCCCAGGACCTTTGATGCTTCTGGGTGGACTTGCTCTGTCTTGCTTGGTCTAGAATAGAGACAAGCGTAAATCAGTCTTACACTGCTGTAGATAAATCCAATTACCTTATACTGGAAATTGTTGAAAACCTTCCCAGTAGAGCCGAAAGCCGGATACCTTGATGAGGTCACAAAACCCGTCGTCTCGGTCGTGCCGTACGAGCTTGAGACTGATGCTTGTGGTACTAGAGCAGAGAGACGCCGCATGGTAGCCGCTGATGGTGGAGCTCCAGTGATCACGATATCCTTCACGGAAGACAACTGCTCAGAGCTGGCCAAGTCTGACAGTTCCACCGCCGAGGCTGGCGATTGCAGCAACCAGGTGGGCTGTATAAGAAAAATCAAAGAAATTGTACTATATTATGTTATATTTATGTAACATATCCATCGGAGAATATTATTAAAAAAAAAAAGTAACCACCGGAAACTGATAGGAGTCGCTCAGTCAACCAAACTGAACAACTTTTGCAAAAATTAAATTGGCTTTCCCAAACACGCATTGTCTGATTGAGGTGGTAATTTTGTATGGGTGGGAGTATTTTTTTTTTTAATATCCTGAAATAATTTCCTGGTGAAAGTTATTCAGTTTCGTTGACTGAGCAATCCCTATCACCTATGTGAAGCTATCCCTTACACCTGGTATTATTCATTCTTCACCCAGTCCCATTCAATTCGATTGGACTAGTCTACTCAGTGCTAACTGGCCCTGTTGCTCCTCTCACATTAATATTATCAAAATAAATTATAAATACCTACCTTGAATTTCTCTATTATTTGAAGAACCTTAGGCATAGTTTTGTCAGCTGTGATGATGAGAGTAATCCCAAAGATCGGGCAGGTGGTGAGGAAGTTGGTGAACGTCATCCATTGAGCTGTCGACATGAACAGCAAGCGATCAGTGGGCCTCGGGGAAATGGTGAAGTCACTCCTGTAAATAGTTTTTTTTTAGAACAGAACTAGGAATCAAGATGTGCAATACTTAAAGACGTGCATCATTTACCATACAAACAAACGCTCTACACAAATCGCAACCGATTGCGACTATTTTTTGGAAAATAAGCGCATGACATCAAGGATGTAGGTCTCTCTTATCGTACCTTTTCTCTTAGAAATATTTCACTTATAAAAACATGACCTCCGAAGCATTGATAAACAACATTTTCTGTTTTTTTTGCGTTTGTATGGAAAATAATGCAGCCACATACTACCCTTTACATACCAAAGAGAAGGTGCCTGTATAATAAGAGCAGCATGAGTCAGTTCAGCAACTTTGGGCAGTCCGGTGGAGCCACTGGTCGGTAACATCACTGCGCATGATTCAGGAGATACTTCTACAGGCCTGCGAGTTTAAAATTTATTGGTATGTACATGAAACCACGTCCGAGGATATTTAATTTTATTTCACAAACAACTTACTGCCTCTGTGGTCTACACTATGAGCTATGAGCGCTCGATGCGGCCGCCTGCAGGGGATAACGACTTTGTTTATTGTTTCTAGCTTGGTTAGGACATTGCTGGCTGATCACCAGTTTATCTGAAAAGTGAGATGATTATCGGACGGGCATTTAAATAGTCAGTCCCGTGCTTAATTTATCTTTGTCAGTCAGTCTGTCTCATCAGAATAAGAGATTCAAGAAAAAACACTCAAGACATTGTTGCAAACACTCGAGCACTGAAAACTAAGTCCCACGCAGATGATTGACCTCTGGGAGATTGGCGGGCCCCCTTCATTGATATAAGGTTAGGACTAGGTATTTTTTACTCAATTCACTCACTTGAAATCATAAGGATCAGAATCATGTTCACTAGCAATCATCTCCAGATAATCGTTCGTCAAAACAGCGTCAGCTGGGATTCCGCCATAATCCTGGGCAGCAGTTTTGACTTCTTCGAGTCTTTCTGCATCACACACGATCAAACTTGGCTCCACTATTGGCAGGAAGTGGTTCAGCTCACCTGCAGGGCCATAAACTAATGAGTCATCTCATCATCATCGACCGCAACAGTCGGTCTACTAGTGGGCATTAAATGAACTCTCCAGCCAAACCAGTCAAGTCAGGGATTTTTTCTACAGTGCGAGCACACTTAATTTATTCACAAGAATGATGCTATTTATTCCCTTAGAGTGTCTCGTAAGACGTGATGTATTTACGACGACGATGGCGACCTCTCTGTACCCATTTCCTTAAAATATGTGCAATGAACTCATGCTAACCGGCACCAAACGGGTAACTTGCGTGTCAAATATGACATTATTTCGTTAAAGAAACCTGCGCTTAGCTGAATTCATAAAACTGTATATAAAATTCTGTAACAAAATATCTGACCCACTTCTCTTGACCAACGATAGTTCATAAAATAGTTACGTAAGTTTCTGCATAACTTTACTGTATTCAAAATTTATGCGGCTATGTTGGCAGAGTTTAGTCTTACGCTGAAAGTTTTTGTCTTAACAGAAGGTTCAGTGCATGTTTCATTCCTTGATAAGACCTACCGAGCTTATAAAGTAATCTATGACTTGACGGTTTGTTCTTTTTTTCTTAGATGATTTTTGGCTTTATCAATTTTTTTCTTGTTTTAGTTTTTAAACAGAATGTCTTGCATTTATCCTATAGGCCCCATTACCTACATCTGATTTTTGATGCTATCAGCTTGTAATATTCAGGGTCCCATATTACAGTGATCCTATTTAGGCAGTAAAAAATATGCTAAAGTTTTAATTTCCGTCAAAAATAATATAGAATATCCCTTACGCTGTGTAGACTGTGGATCAAGTAAGAAGATCTTAACGCCCGCGAAGAGAGCAGCATAGTAGAGTGAGACGAGACTCTCAGTGTTGCGCATGAGCACGATTAGCACTCGGCCCAGCAGCCGGCGTGACTTCAGCGCATTCGCGAGCGGTACAACAAATTCCAAAAGTAGCCGGTTGGACAACGATACGCCAGTTATACCGTTTATCTGCAATTTTAGAAAAATAAGGTTTAAAATATTACGTGGCGTGTAAAAGTTCCTACACACAGTGTCCTACAGATCGCTCAATGGTGGCACTGTGTTTAGTAAAGATAAAAGATAAAGATAAAAGACATTTATTTCATAAATACAAACACAACATTAATACAAACAATAATTTAAAATATTAACATAAAACTAAAAAGCATAAATAGGTAGACTTATTTATTAGTTTACAATTTTAAATGGTTAGCGGAAAAAGGTGAGGGCACAGCAGAGCTGATTTTAAGGCCTCTGTAGGTATAAGTAATAATATGCAGTCATTATCTGGTGATTCTTACTGTAAGCAGCGTATTTCCATATCGAAAAAAAAAACAGTTTGTTATTATAGATCTTTATTATACCTAGTACCTATGTATGTAATAAATAATATCTATTATACGCTGCAATGAACAATATGATTATAAAAACCGTTTAGACTTAACTAAATGACATGGGTAGATAGATATAGATAGGCATATATATTGTGATGTTTTTGAATCTTTTGTGCAATCGTAAATGATTTTTATCAGAATCAAGGCGAAAATTAGGTGCAATACCATGTTAATATTGTTAGGTTCAGAGGTCATACAGTGGTAGATAAGTTGAGACAGCGTGACTGGCCGACCTCTCGCGGCCGCCGCGCTCAACCGCGCGTCTAAAAACCGCTGCGCCGCCGTCGGCTCGCCGCGCTCTACTGCATACGACACTGGAACCAAATTATTATAGCTCAAACGGCAAAAAAATAATAATATTCGTTTTATTAAAATTATATAAAGCAATTTTTGTACAGCCTAGGTAAATATCTGGCCTGTCTCTTTAATAGCCGCAGGAGTCCACTGCTGCAAAATCCGCTAAATACAAATTTTAACCTTGAAAAAATAAAATAACAAAGCTCGTAACGACTCTTATCAAATACGTAATTCATGTCAACTTTACTGATAGAGAAAGTATTATTATATCCATCTACAAATAGTTAACTAGAAACATAAATAAGGCCCGTATTTATAATCAGCTCTCAAGAGTGACAGCGAGTTTGAGTTCGTATCAGAAACGTCATTCCAGTACAAAATCACCCGTCAAATCCGGACTCAATATTGCTCTCAATCTTGAGATAGCTTTATAAATCCGAGCCTAAGAAAGATTTGTTCAAACCTCAATTGATGAGGGTAGGGGATATCATTAAAATGTGGTTGCTGGGTTTGGGTTCCCTACGTGATTTCGAAACACTGTTTATCGAGTATTTTTTCGTCGATGACGATATACCAATATTAGGTGCTGGTTTTTCCGGACAGAACGGCTCATAAACATCCTTATAGAACAGTAGTGTATTTATAAACTAGCATAATAAAAAATGTAAGTCAAATCAGGACTAATCAATTCGGGACTAGACGAAAATGACAGTAGTCCATAATTGGAACAAGACAATCTGAGAAAAGTTCACAAATCGGGAATAGACAAAACTGTATAGTAGTCCATTTGAATCTTCAGTCCGTGTAACACCCTATACATAGTAGTCGACCGATTTGTGTTAAGTATTTTACTATTAATTAGAGCGTCATTCGAATAAAATACCTGTTCTGTTTTGCGCCAAATAAAAGTACTCAAAATATCTCAATCATCGATATTTCTTTACTGATAAGAGAATTAAAAGTCTTATCTTATCTTATCTTACTTAGCCTATATCATCCCACTGCTGGGCAAAGGCCTCCCTCTTCTCCTTCCATTCGAATTAAAAGTCAGGAAATTCAAATAATATAAAAACCAATTACGGCAATACCTACTAATATTTAATTTCTTTTTTTTTACAAATTTATTTATTTATTTATGCTTTCACTCAAAGTCACAATATTGTAGATGTACGACACAAAATGTTGATACAATATTCCAACTTAATGTGTAATTTGAAATTACAATAAATAAGATACAAAATATAAAATTATTTCCACAAAAAAATATTGTAATTCTAAATAATTAAAACAAATAAAATTTTAATTTAATTGTACAGTAATTTTACAAATACTTACTTTTTAGCCTTGTTCTAAAGATAATTATGACGAATCACTGCAAATTGTACAATTAAATACTACACTATGATGCAGATGCCTCACAATAATGAATACTCGGAGATATGGGGCTCGACGCCGTTGCCTTGCCGCCTCAGATAATGTAAAATAATTGGGAATGGTATTTATTTACATTTTGATATTGTAATGTTTAAATAAGATAACTATAAGGTTATTTGCATTTTTGGAGTTTATATTAAGATAAGCAAGCAACAAAAAATTAGTTTTTGTTTTCTAATAGTTTTATTCACTATTCTCACACTTTTTAAAAAGAAAAAAATCGTCATCGACACCGCTTTGAACATCACCGACAGGATTGAACGTCACTCGTATTTAATTTTTGAACATTATTTACGATAAATAACCTGTAAAGTGGCAACATTGCTTTTGATTCTAGCGGCACCATTCCTTAACTAATGTTAAGATAACATATTATTGAAAGAGATAGCAACTAAACTCACACATGATAATTATTGACATTTCAAAACTTACATAAGACGTGAGCATGGATGATGCCCTGTTATTTTACGTTATAAATAAGCTGTCTTACGTAAATTAGAAAATGTCAAAGTTTGAGAAAGGGACAGCGCTATCTTATAATTATTTAAGGAATCGCGCCACCAGAATCGACAGATTGTGTCCAATATAGTAGTACTACCCCAGCGTACCCAGTGCACTTTGTTTATAGATAGGAAGATATTATACTTTAAAGATGACAAGGTATACCAGTCTCACTATACAATACTTGGTGAAACTATTAATAGAGACATACAATTTCGAAATAGATTATGTATGATACTAGGTACACGCATATTGATTATAGTGCTACAGCAAGCAAGACGCGAATGACATACAATTTATGAATTGTAATGAAATTGCAGACAACAAGTTGGATCTTAGTAAATCAACATTACTATTTACTAGTAGAGCATGATAGTAACCGGCGTAATTGCTCGTCTAGACAGACAAATGTATAAATTGTTACTGTGCAGTGAGTACGTGTATGCTTGCATCGTTTGCTTTGACTCTTATACTTTATTTAGTACTCTTATGGTATTTAAACACCATGCAAGTCATTATATCGAAGTTTCACCAAATAACGTCAACCGCAAATACTTATTATATACAGGGTGTAACAGAAAGGGTATATGCATCGAGAAATGTGTGAATCTACCCATGAAACTGAACAACTTCCCTAAGAAACATAGGTCGGAAAACGAAAAAAAAATCGTGACCTTTCATACTAAATGCATCAGCCAGCTGATAGCGTATTTAGTATGGGAAGTAAAATTTTTTTTTCGTATTTCGACCTATGTTCCTTAGGGAAAGTTGTTCAGTTTTATAGGTAGATTCACTCATTTCTCGATGCATATACCCCTTCTTTTACACGTTGTATAAAAAGTTATTTCAGATCTTTCACAAAACCAAAGCAGTTTGCGACAAAACCTTAGCAAATTTCTCCAAAGTATGCAACGTCTTCTAGCCCCGAGCTTGGGTTGAAATCCACGAAAACTTCGGCTCAAAAAGTCGTTACTGACGAAATAACAAAGTCTTTTACTGAAACTTTGCTCGGGTTGAATATTTTCAAAACTTTACATTCTCCAAAGTCGTCGTCTATTAGAAAATTATGTTACAAAATTGGTGCGGTTTTGTTAACCGCAAAAGTTTCTAGTTTGGATTGCAGTTTGTGGGACGAACGTTTTTATAAAACTGTAGGTTATTGTTTGTAGAAGTTGTGCTATCTTGAGTTCTCTTGAGAGGAAAATAAACAATTTTCTTGCATTGAGCGCGTCGCGGGCCTCAGTCGCTAACAGACAGCAAGTTTGCTCATTTTTGTTGGTTTTTACTTCACAATCTATTTCGGAATTGGATGAATGGAACTGTAGCTCCGTTATATTTTTTAGGGGTTTATTTTATCCTGATTTTGATACAATTATTAGTTTTTACGCAGCAATAATTATGCAAAACCTTAAGTAAGTATTATGCTACAGAATGGTTTGCTTCAATTCAATTCAATACGTCTTTACTTCTTCAGCAGCCACTAATTACCATCCTACTGCAAACTACAAAAAAACAGGCCTCCCCTAGTCAGGGGTAAATACATATAAGTACCTATCTATTTTACTATAATTTACAAAATATTATCTTCCCACGAAACGCTGACCTTATAGCAAAAGGGACATGTGCGTCCCAAAATGTGCGAAATTATGTTAATTATGTAAGTTAAATAGGCTTTGTTGGATGTGGAATTTGGTGTTTTATTTGAGTTTTCCGTTTGTAATGCGTATGATAGGAGTTGTGTAGCCGAGTGACGAGGACTTTGAAGAGGCGCCTGCGGGACAAAACTCGGCAATTAATTATTTCTCATGAACATTTTAATTAAGAGATAATTTTTGGCACGAAAATATTGCAATAAAAAAATGTGAATTCTTGCGTTTTATAACAGAATCATATTATTTGTATTCTGTTTTTTGATTGTAGGTAGTAATGAATTTGTCATTTTCTTTGATCCTTTTATCACACACAATATTTAACAATCAATTATTTGTTCAGGGGCGACGAGATCTATTTAACGTAACGATCTTTTTACTCGACTATAGCCCGGATGGTGACTACATTATCTGCACAGAAGGTCGTGGTTCGAATCCTACCACGTACCAATGTGTTTTTCGGTTTTCGAATTTCATATGTACGTTTATTTGGCGCTTTTACGGTGAAGGAAACCTTGTGAGGAAATTTGCACACACCTACGAAGAAATTCAAAGGTTGTGTGTAACCTAATCATTGGGTCTGGTTTCCCTTCAGGGTTGCGGAGGTCAGATGGCAGTCGCTCTGTGTAAAAACCAGTACCCTTGTTCAATCCCCTAGATTAGGTAGCCGACCCCGTGAAATAAGGGAAAAAGGCTAGGAAGGAAGTACTTTTTACCCGACTATGGTAAATCCAAAAGGAAAGGTTATGATTTTAATAGTCTATTGTAATTTTTATCTGGTCATTATAAAAATATTAAATTAAATTATAACTGTTTAAGCACTCACAATTATTTTCACTCATTTCACAGTTGAAACACTGTCGAAACGTCGGGATAAAAGGTAAATTCCTATATGATTTTACCACCAAATCGCAAGTGACTCGGATAACAAGGTAAAAAAAAAAAATAGGTAAGTATGACTTACAGCTATTTGTGAGTATACAGAACAGGAGCCGTATTTTTGAACCACTCGAATGCTAATGCGCATACGAAAGAGCCACATTCGCATGCGAAATTCCAAAATCACTATTTTTGAACATTCATACGTATACGAATCCAACGAGTGGTCTAAACCACTCGTTGTATTTTCTACTACTCGAAACTCAAGTACTCTGTGGTCGCGAAAGTGAGACAGACAATCATTTGACAAGTGACACTTTAACTTTTTAATTTACTTGAATTTACGTTCCGTTTCTCTGCGATTCATTACCGGTTTTTGTAATCAAAGATTTTTGCTCAGGATTTTTGTTAGTGGCGATAGTGGTATAGTAGGTATATTTCTGCGTAGAAAGGAAACAAGTTATGGGATTAGACTTTATTGGCAACACAGATTTCTACTGATTCAAAAATACGTAAAAACGTGTGTGATAGAAATTAATTTCGTGCACGAAGGAATTTCGTATGCGCTTTCAGTTTTCGATTCGAACGGTTCAAAAATGCGACTCCAGAGCGTGTTCTCCCAAGATGTGCATTAAAATCAAAATATTGTTCTCTTAAATTAAACTGTCGATTATCCACCGCAATCAGCTAATCATAATTTTATTGATCCATTATCTTTAGGCGGTCTTATCAGCTGAGTTCGTGTTCGTGCAACCTTGATCTTGACATAGTATATTAGTAGTGTTGCCACATTTCATTATTTAGAAAATAAATAAATTATTTATTATTTTTATCATCATCAGCTCATATACGTCCCCCCCCACCGAGGGGCACGAGCCTACACTGAATAGGGCGATTATTTTTATACTAAATTAAAAACTTGTTTTTCTTCTGTTTGCGAGTCTGTTATCGACTCAACGGAACGTTGTTGTCTGGTGTAATCTTTTGTAACGGTGGTCGTGCGATCAAATCCCACCTGTATGATTTTATAGTTTCCAAATGAAACGTTTTTCTTTTTACCTGTTAAAAATACATTGTATCTGTAATGATATTTGCGTCTTGCTTTGCATGTAAAATAGAATAACGTTAACTCGCATTTATTTATTATAAAAGGATCATATACCTACTACTGTACAGCAAGAGCTGCATTACTCTGCAAGGTTATTATGATTGTTTTCCACGACGTTATTTAGTACATAATAAGACCCGACTGCATTAAAAAGAAAAAATAAATCAATTTATTATTCCTTATTGATTCTCAACATTATGTATGACTTTCAAATTTTTTTTATAATTTGCTATTAATTATCTTTATTATAATTTTTGTAGACTTTGCCATATTGATTTAAAAAAATAACAGCTATCTAATATTAGTGATTCTTAGGAATACTCGGGTGTTTGAGATAATTCAAATGATACCTTATTCAGCCATTTGGAAGATAAAAAGTAATAAAGAAAACATACAAGATACGCGCGAGTAAACATAACCGTTTCTTGACAGTCGGGTAAAATGAAATAAATTATAATTTATTTTCTGAGATTGCCACACTACTCAAACTCAAGTACGTATTCAAACCATCGCAGTTATTTTTCATCAGTGGTATTCATCAATCAGAGTGTAGTGAACATCTTGATACTAGTAAGTAGTTAGACATTGAAATACTTATTATATGTGTATAAAATTGTTTTAATAATACATCGACATGGTATAAATCCTAAAATTATTGGTACAAAAACTAATTTAGAAAAACACTTCCCAAAAAATATCAAACATTAGATTAACAATTAATTTGTTAATGTTTTGGAACGCTACCTAAGTACATAGTTTTATTTTTAATTTCTAGCACATTGGAATAAGTTTGTCAAATCTTATAGATAGTGAAGTTTGTTAAATTAATGTACTAGTTTCTGAGTTAGATATTCTTTACAATAATAAAATACATAATAAATACTTATTTTTGAATATTTTTGCACTTGTCATATTTATTTGTTATTTCATTATATTTAGTAAACTTGTACAGATAAATTAAGTGTTGACCGTAATGCCGTGTTGATGTTGACGTAATGATGATTAATAAAGCGGAAGAGAGGGAAGAGCTGATCGTGTTTGTTTGTTTGTGTGGTAAATGTCACTTCAAAACATGTTGTTTATTAGTGAAACATGTTTGATGCTTATATTTTAGCCAGTTAAGTAAATATTAGTATATTCTATTGTACCGTTATGATTTGACTTAATATTGGTGCTTTGTCTCGTTTTTTATTTTTGAGTTTTTTTTATCTATGCTTGACTGGGAACGATAGAAAAACAAAGAATGTGCCAGCTGATTCTCCTCCCGGGCATGCTGTAAAAACTAGCAAAGGGATTCAGGGGTTACAGTGTATTGTAATTTAGGCAACGGGCTGCCAACCTGTAACTATTAGCAATACACATTTCGATATTATATTGCCCTCAAAAAATGTTAGTGTTGTGTTAGTGTTGTGGCGACAACGCATTTTGCATAGACTACTAGCATTGCTGTATAGACACTTCAGCACTTCGATGTACCGATAGTCAATTCGGCATCGTTGTAGAGACTCAAACACAGCCCAGGTTTCGATGGAATCGGAGGCTTTCTCATAGTCCACAGGCGCTAGGCATAGTCGTTGATTATACTCCTCGGTTTTCTGTACAATCTGGCGGAGCGCGTGAATGTGGTCTATGGTAATAAAGCCTTTACGAAACCCGGCTTGTTCGGGAGGCTGGAAGTCGTCAAACCTGCGCACGAGTCGGTTCGTGATGACCCTCGAGAACAACTTGTGTACGTGGCTCAGGAGAGTGATGGGTCTGTAATTCTTTAATAGGGTATTATCACCTTTCTTAAAGAACAGTACCACCACTCCCCTGGTCCCAGGATTTAGGCGTGGAACCTTCGAATATGACGTAATTGAACAGCTTCTGGAGAATTTTAAATACTGGTGTACCACTGTGATTCCATCTTCACTCGGCGCCTTGTTATTTTTTAGTTGTTTGAACGCCATGCTGGCTGACATCCGGGATATCTTCGGTATAGTGTCGAGTTAATTTGAGGGTCGTTGGTCAAACTTATGACGGGTTTTTGTGTCGACGTATAATATAACTGTCCATAGAACTTCTCAACCCCACTCAACACTTCCAACTTCGATCAAACTATACAACCATTATCGGTCTTCAGCTTAGTTAGTTGACTTTGTCATACCTATAGACAGATCTCTAGCAAATACTTTCGAGCCCTTGTTTCGCTCAATTGCTTTTTTAATACGATTAGTATTATACTTTCGTGTATCGTGTCTCATGGCTTTTGAGATCTGTCTATTAATCTGCCTATATTTTGGCATATCAGCTGAAGACTGGAGTCTCATTTCATCTCGATCAGACATAAGTTGAAGTATATGGTCAGAGAAATTTTGGGTTCTTTTCGTGGACAGTTTCCATAAACCTATCATTCAAATTTCCCACTGTATCGCACTCCTCTAGGCACTGAAAGCGATTATGATGTTCGAGCTGAAAGCTCTCGGGGTTTGAATATGAGCAGGAGTTGGGCGAAGCGTAGATTTAATCAGACGAGATCTCTCGAGCTTGACGTTGATATACAATGTGCTTCTCACCATCCGGTGATCGCTACTTGTTATTTTCATCTTTCTGATCACAGAAACATCATTTAATATCTGCCGCTTGGTCGTCAGGAAGAAGTTAATCTCATTTTTGGTGACACCGTCTGGGCTTAACCAGGGCTTAAACCATTAACGCATACGAGTCCAAATATGACCACCCATTTTTGATAGTTTATTTTTGTTTAGTTACCTTTACTGAGTGAAAATAACTGATAAAAAGATTGTGGTCGTATTTGGACTCGTATGCATTAAAGGGTTCTAATAATAGTAATTATAAATTCGATATTTCCAGTGTCATTCGCAGTAGAGCGCGGCGAGCCGACGGCGGCGCAGCGGTTTCTAGACGCGCGGTTGCAGGCGGCGGCGGGGGCGGCGGGAAGCGCGCGGGGAGTTACGCTGCCGGATCTCATCTACTACTGCATGAAGACGGACCCAGCAGCAACATGTCTGGTATGCACACACAGGGTGGCCAAATGAAAAATATACAATTTATTTTCGCCGGACTTTTTTTCAGCGATGAATTTCGCAGTTGTTTGGTATCTTAGAGCAACACGGCCTTGATCAGTTATCTTGTCAAGAAAGAACGGCAAATTTGTTATGAATAGCTTTCAATAAACATGTTTTAATTATCAAAAAAATCCACTCAAACCAATACGTGTTGCAAAAAAACACTGAAAATTTCGATAATTTTTATTTACTCTCTGACTCTCTCAGTCACCAAACCTAGTCTGCCTTAGGTTAATTTACCTTAACTTATGTTAATTTAGTCTAACTTAAGTAAAATAGGGCTAGGCAAGTAGGAAAGTCAAGATATTATAAGTAATCTCTAGAGAAAAATGGTTGCAAATTTCTAGATTTTTCGTAGTTTTTAAGGTTAGTTTGAGTGGATTTTTTTGATGATTTTATAACACGTTTTTTGAGCCAAAATCTATCCATAACAAATTTTTCGTTTCTACAGAAGATAACTATAATACCAAAAAATTATAAAAACGTCCAATTTTTTTTTATTGCGAATATATTTTGTTTATTTTTTATTTATTGTTTAGTTGTTATTAGCAAACCCAACAGGTAAATTGTGTACACTTCTTATTTAACCACACTGTACCTATTTGCTGACATTTACTTCCATTGTTATACTGCAATTACAAACAAAAACTACCACTGGACCCCTTTGGCAGGTTGTTAAAGACAGAAAATTACAATTTGTTTGGTAAAAATCTAGGTGGTAGGTGTAGGTGTACTGTACCTGGTTTATAGGTACATTGTACCACATTGTACTTTTACTTTCTTTATTAATTTTTATGGTGGTAATAAATAGGTAGGTAGGTAGGGTGCAAAGGACGAGTATATGAATTATACATACTTGGCCGATATTATAACTTTTTTTTTTTAAATTTAACTATTATTGCTTGGTGTCAACTTTATCTAATTGTATTGTAAACTCACTTGTACTTGTTTCGCTAGTTTCGCTTACATAAGCATCTTCAGGGGTACATTAGCAAACACACAATTACTATTTGTATTTAAACACATCCCGATGGTAATATTTACTGATAATTAACATGATTTCATGAAGACAAGGACAATGGAGATTCACCAAGCGCCGACAATCGCAAGTATAAACTAGAATTGCATTACTTTTATTTAATTAGTCGTGCAATTAACATTGGGTAACATTTATTATATTTTTTGGTTCTGGTTTAATTATCTTTGTGTTCAGTTCTGTCTATCAATCTATATCAGCCTATATCTACCCACTGCTGAGTTTATAGGTCTCTTCTTTTGTACGCCATCTACACCGATCCTGTGCCTCCCGCATCCACTGTTTTTCCTCGTTCAGATCAGATACAGGTTTATTTACTCCCATATATTTAGTGACACAGCATTATAGCAAAGGTCATTTTGTGGGTGTGTTTTAGTAGGTAAGGTAGGTACTACGAAACCTTTACGGAAATTCTTTTCACATGTTTTGCCAAATAAACATAATAATTTTTTATTTTAAATAGCTCACAATTTATTTATACAAATCTAATCTTTCATCCATGACTTGCGATCCATAGAGTATGGGTTCGAATTCGATTCCCACGGGGGGAACACCAAGTTGATATTTGTCAACTTCGCTGTCTATGATAGTGCTCGTTACACAAACCATGTCAGAGATTTATTAACTGTTACTAATAAGTGGTTTAAATACTCTGACACCAGTTCGTCGACTCAAAATCTCACTCGAAAACAAGAAGAAAAAGTGATATTAAATCGACTGACTCCATCTCGGATTCGGTTTCGCAAAAATGACATAACTTTCTTCTTGATACTTGCAGATGAACGGTTTGACCGGCGTCTCGCTGACCAATCGGCAAGTGTTGTCGCTCGCGGTGCCGCTGTCGCGCGCGCTGGTGTCGCGGCGGATGTCGCGCCGCACGCTGCTAGTCGTCATGCGCAACACCGAGACGCTCATCACGCTCTACTACGGAGCGCTCTTCGCTGGAGTCCAGATCTTCCTCATCGATCCGCTCTCCACTCAAAGTAAGATCCAACGATATTCATTGATCAGCCCTCTCAATTAATCATAGTCCTCTCGTACTGCGGTCTGTCTAACTGTTATTGGCAAAGTAAAAGTATTGATATAAACATTATACACTACTGCTGCAGCGCTAAAACGTGAAGTTTTTTTAAAAACTTTTCGTTTGAAAATGAGTGTACCACTGAATTGCGACACACGCTAGTGCGGAATATACATACTGCGACAGCTTATAACTACGATACATGGAACTGCGACAAAACGCTGCAGCTACACACTTAACTGCGAAACATGCAACTGCGACAAATTTGGAAATTTTAAAAATGCATGTATTTTTATTATATACTTTATTATATACCTATTTATAATTACCTATAGGTATATATTAAATAGCTACTCTAGGTTTAACATGTTAGGCGGAAGCCACGTCTTTTTAATACAACGGTGATATTATCAGGAATACTTTTATACTGAAGAACCCATTTTTTTAATTAATTTACATACCAAAATGTTGATTTGATGTTCTTACTCATTGTTATGTTTTTGTAGCTGAATTAGACCACTTCTTACCCCTGGCGGAGCCAAGTCTACTTGTATGTGATGCAGATAAACTCGATGACGTCAAAGCTGCTGCCAAAAGATACGGAAAATTACCAGAAGATGCTATACTGACAAGAGATGATCTTGAACAATTCGCTAGCGGATACGATTCTGATCTTTCAAATTTTGAGTAAGTACGTAAATTAAAGCTAGTAGTTATCTGAAGTAGGCCTGTTTCACTCCGCACTTTAGGTATGAGACCGGTTTGCGGTGGGCGGCCTAAACCGGTCGGGTTGTCAATCGCCTCGGTGAACGTGGTACGTTCAAATGTGCCTCCTTTACTCGTTGTCTCGCTCCAAGTTGTGACGCGCGGAAGCCAACCCTAGTACGTTTACTTCATGTGTACTAGAGTGTACGTGTTTTTCGCTATTTGAGCGGGCGTTGTAGGGGAGTGAAATTTCTATAGAGTCTGTACGGAAAGAGAACCGTCATAGAATTTGCGGGCGCACATTTGTATTTAATTAACCCTCGGTTTTTCGCGTTAGGTTTATGCCAAGTTCTTCAACATTAACCTTCTACATTAAAATTTGGTGGTGTATAGTTAAAGACCTAGGCATAAACCCGACGCGACCAACCAAGGGTTAATTAATACAAATGTGCGCCTTCAAATTGTATGACGGTTCTCTTTTCGCACAGACTCTATCGTTAGATACTATTTATTATTCTGTGTCACATTAAAGTAAGTATGAGTAGTAATGATAAAGATGAAAGATAACATGCGAAAATACTTATAACAAACAAAAAATCTCATTGTTATTGACAAATTCCACAAGTGTCTTAAATGCGATGATAAGTCGGAAAGATAAGATAAGAAAGTAGTTGATTAAGGTTTTAAATGACTGGAAAAACACAGATACCTACTTTCTTATTTTTTTCTCTTCGTGTCGAGTGAATGGAAATCAAAATCTGCGCCCCTATTTACTATAGAAAACTTTAAAATATATTTTATCAGAATTATTTAAAAAACGATTCATTAACACACTTTTATAAATTTATGTTTCTTTTTGATAGTTATCTAATAATAACTATTTCCTTAACCTAGGCCTGTCGAAGTATCTCCTGAATGGTGCGCAGTGATGTTGCCGACCAGTGGCTCCACCGGACTGCCCAAAGTTGCTGTAATAGCTTACGACGCTCTATTTATACACCTGCCTTCTCTGTGGTATGAATAACATAACAATGTTCAGCTACCTTTTCATCTACCTATATAGTATCACCTTGTACGTTAGTATAATTAAATTAGAACATTTAAAAATTTTCAGGAGAGACTACACAAATTTCCCACGACCCACTGAGCGCGTGCTGTTCATGTCTACTGCGCAGTGGATGACGTTCACTAATCTTCTCACCACCTGCCCCGTTTACGGAATCACCCTCGTTATCACAGCTGACAAGACAGTATCTAAAGTCCTCCAAATTATAGAGACGTTCAAGGTTAGCATTTTTTGTTCCTTCTTTGTATATTTCCGTTCATTCTTCATAAAATCATCTCACTGTATTTTCTGTATTTTTCATACCGCAAAGCCTTTTCACATGATGCTGCCTAAAAGCAAGGGTCATGTTTTAGATCTCGAAGTTCATTTTGGTTTTCCTATAGTGACTATACTCATACTCTACTTTGTCCTTTCCTTTAGCCAACTTGGTTACTGGGGGCTCCCTTCTTTGGCACGGATATGTCGGAAGCCGCTCGGCCTGAGCAGTTGGCGTCGCTCCAGAGCTTCACGATGGGCGGTGCGCCGGCGCCGGCCTCTACGCTGCGCCGGCTGAAGGAACTCGCGCCACACGCCCTGATCTCCACATCATACGGCATGACAGAAATATCGGGCTGGCTTGCGTTTGCGACGAAACAAACACCATTGGGATCTATCGGAAAAGCTTTTAATATTTTCCATTATAAGGTGTCTATTATAAAATCTAGCAAACTTATCACAAAAAACAGAATTGACGTATAAACTATCCCAAATCCTTTGGGATTGGTTTTTGATGAAGTTCTGAAGTACTTGGGATTCAACCCCAACATGTTACACCTAAATCTCTGCCTGAATGTTTAAAATTTTGCTTTTCTTTTTCAGCTGGTAGATGAAAATGATAAAGTTGTTCAACCTGGTGCTAGCGGAGAACTGTACATTAAAGGAAAAACTGTTATTAAGGTAGGGAATGT
>JARACY010001889.1:0-50267 GCA_029255725.1 Scrobipalpa atriplicella
GTATAAATATCGAACTGGGTCGACTGAACGTACCCCAGTAAGTTAAGAAACCTAGTAAGAAACAGTCTATAAAGAGCAGCCTGAAGTTGTCTCCCAAAGAGTCGATAACGGTGTGAACCCTATTAGCAAGTATCGGGATGCGTTTGGGATACGCACCACGCCACCACAAATTCTATTGTTTTTTTTGTTTACAAACGTAGATAGAGGGGGCCGTTCAAAATAAAATTGCAAGTAGTAAACAAATAATCATTTATTCAGCTTCCGTGCATCACCCACACTTTACGTTCTAAGCGAACAAAATAAATAGCTTTTGTAAAAAAACAATGTTGACTATTGACTAACTTATAAACGCATCGGCAAACACGACTTGTGAGAAATTGGTAAAAAAAAACGATACAACGTTTATTATTTCGTCGCAAAAGGCCCGAAACTCGAAAGTCCAAATCCCGGAAAGACCGATCACAAAATTTCATAACATAATTTAAAACATGTGCACACACCTTTTAGGGCCCTGTATAAAAATCTGTAGGTATCGTCTGTGGTAGGTATAAAAACCATTAAAAACCACCGCATATAAAATTTCTTGGTCTTCAACTGGTGGCTTCTCAGGACAAAAAATAATTAGGTACGACATTCACATTATAACGATTTTCATCAACTTGGTGTCCTGCCTGAGACAGGACGTAATGCGATTTGGACATTTCGAGACGAAATAATTTCTTTATAAGCAAGTGAAAAAATGCGCTTTGGTATAGATAATAATTAGAAGCACATCAATCAATATCTATAAAATAAAACTGATGATAAAAATCGATCAATATTTTATAAACACTTACAATATGTTTTTTAATAAGATTTCTTTTACATAAATCTCACTAAGCATACGTTGCCACATGCTATTCTTTGATTTATACATAAAAAAGGTAGGCAGCTCATAGGCTGCTCAAATACTAAGAACTCAAATTCAGTTAGGTATTTATATTTTGTCATTTGAAATTTATGTAAAAACTGATCTTCAGTGATTCTGGATGCATTTTCCTTATTGCTGTAACTTTCAGTTTAAGATGACAACAATTTTAGAAATAAGTCTTATGCATAATTAAATGAATGATGATAATAATGATGTCTAAAATTAAAAAGAAATGGCAAATTGTGTCAAAATCATGTGGTTAAATGATAAAACCGTCACGAATAAATCACCTGTCCTTTTCAGAGTTTAATAAATTAAACGAGACGGAGCTAAATTTAAAGAGTAGGGGATATCTAGAATTATGCCAAATCTAGAACTTTAGTTTTAAATTGTAAACCGAATGATATAATAAAGTCAATAAAACAGTTTTTACATAAAATTCAAAAGCTATAATGCGTTAAAGTAACTGGTTGCCTTATGTTTATTTATACATACAAATAGTCTGAGTTGTCGCTAGCCCTACGTCATCGGGTTAAAAAAACCACACAGATATGGCCTATTAATAGAAAAATAAAAATAATTTACTTTCAATGATATCTCGTCAAAATCAGTTAGGAGTATTTTTCGGAAGAGCCATTTCTGTGGTTATTTCCATTGACAACTTGTAAAAACCCAAATAATTGAAGTTAATAAAAATGTAATTGTACAATTAAATGCACGAATGTCTGTATGCAGCTTACGCTGACGACATTCTCACACTGGAACTGGAAACAGATCAGCCGGAGACATTGGTATCGATTCGTAGAGGGCACAATTTAACTAAATCTTGACTAAAATTATTGCCGTCCTTATCTGTTCTCTCATGATAGAAAATGACAGGTATAGACTTAAGTTAGTTCGTGATTTTTGCAACTACGAATTGCTGCCAATGTCTGGTTTCATTGTTCAACACAAAAATTAAATGAGACAATCGAATCACGATCGTTCCGGCAGATTCGGCTGGAAGTGTGAGGTCCGCGTTATAGCATGACTACTGACTAAAAAGACTGAAGAGAGAAATCTGTCTTTCTAATAATAATAAGAATGGGGTAGGCAGAGCGAAAACGACCCAAAGGTCGTTCCGCCACGTCTGACAAGTTTTGAGGGTTATTAAAGATGATTATGTATTGCTATAGTGACGGGTTGTCAGCCCATCGCCTAAGTTGCAATACACTGAAACCTCCCGTAGCTGGTTTTTACAGCATGCCCGGGAGGAGATGCAGCTGGCATATTCTATCACTCCCAGTCCAGCATGGAGGTTTTTCAATCCGACAATATAAACGAATGAAGAAGAATCAACAGTCACCTTTTGTAAATGCGATGACGAATAGTAAACGGCAACTCACTTAGTCTAGAACTTATTTACTCACTCACTAACTCACTCACGCACTTACTCACTCATTCACTCACTTACACACACAAACACACGCACACACAGCTCTTTCTCTGACCTATTTTACTTTTTATCTCAGGCGACGCACACAGCTAAGCAACCTAATCCCGAGCGTGCTGCAAAGGCCGTCTACGTCACAAGCCACGCCCCCCTCCGCCCCCCACCCCCGCGACTAACGGCGCCAGCAACGGGGAGAAACGACCCATGTCCAACGCTGACTTCCGATCTATGCTCCTCAAGTAATATAGATAGATGTTATAACTACTCTTTATGATGAAAGTGATTCAGTAAGGTGGAATATTGTGGTTGTGTGTTTAAACACGAGCCCTCGTGTGCGTGCAAATAGTTTGCATTAAAACTAACTACAGGTATAGCATGACCACTGACTAAACTGTAACAAGTAACTTCCTATAAGCCCTTCTCTATCGTACCTCTATGGCAGGTCTTTTTGTCTTCTGTCTTTCTCTCTTCAGTTACTTTAGTCAGTGGTCATGCTATACCTGTAGTTAGTTTTTTTTATTAACAATATTCAAACTCTTTGCACGTACACAAGTTGAGAAAACATTTGTTTGTAGTATAATTCGGTATGATAACCTGTATCTAAGGTACCAGTTTCTTATTTTTATCTGATAGATCATCTAATTTGAAGAATATTTTCGTCATAATAAAAATAAATTGTTAAGTAATTAATTAATTATGATTTAAAGCATGGCAAAAACACTAGTTCCGAGCCGAAAGGTAGCAAAACTTTTTTTGTGTAAAGCAAATTCTATTCATGCTACTTTCGGGCTCGGAATATAGTGTTTTGGCCATGACTTTTAAAAATCATAATTAATATTATGATGAAAATATTCTTCAAATTAGATGATCTGTCAGATAAAAATAAGAAACTGGTACCTTAGATACAGGTTATCATACCGAATTCCTCCTTACTAGGTAACTTTGATTGAGCTTTATTATAAGTTCTAGACTAAGTGAGTTGCCGTTTACTATTCGTCATCGCATTTACAAAAGGTGACTGTTGATTCTTCTTCATTCGTTTATATTGTCGGATTGAAAAACCTCCATGCTGGACTGGGAGTGATAGAATATGCCAGCTGCATCTCCTCCCGGGCATGCTGTAAAAACCAGCTACGGGAGGTTTCAGTGTATTGCAACTTAGGCGATGGGCTGACAACCCGTCACTATAGCAATACATAATCATCTTTAATAACCCTCAAAACTTGTCAGACGTGGCGGAACGACCTTTGGGTCGTTTTCGCTCTGCCTACCCCATTCTTATTATTATTAGAAAGACAGATTTCTCTCTTCAGTCTTTTTAGTCAGTAGTCATGCTATAACGCGGACCTCACACTTCCAGCCGAATCTGCCGGAACGATCGTGATTCGATTGTCTCATTTAATTTTTGTGTTGAACAATGAAACCAGACATTGGCAGCAATTCGTAGTTGCAAAAATCACGAACTAACTTAAGTCTATACCTGTCATTTTCTATCATGAGAGAACAGATAAGGACGGCAATAATTTTAGTCAAGATTTAGTTAAATTGTGCCCTCTACGAATCGATACCAATGTCTCCGGCTGATCTGTTTCCAGTTCCAGTGTGAGAATGTCGTCAGCGTAAGCTGCATACAGACATTCGTGCATTTAATTGTACAATTACATTTTTATTAACTTCAATTATTTGGGTTTTTACAAGTTGTCAATGGAAATAACCACAGAAATGGCTCTTCCGAAAAATACTCCTAACTGATTTTGACGAGATATCATTGAAAGTAAATTATTTTTATTTTTCTATTAATAGGCCATATCTGTGTGGTTTTTTTAACCCGATGACGTAGGGCTAGCGACAACTCAGACTATTTGTATGTATAAATAAACATAAGGCAACCAGTTACTTTAACGCATTATAGCTTTTGAATTTTATGTAAAAACTGTTTTATTGACTTTATTATATCATTCGGTTTACAATTTAAAACTAAAGTTCTAGATTTGGCATAATTCTAGATATCCCCTACTCTTTAAATTTAGCTCCGTCTCGTTTAATTTATTAAACTCTGAAAAGGACAGGTGATTTATTCGTGACGGTTTTATCATTTAACCACATGATTTTGACACAATTTGCCATTTCTTTTTAATTTTAGACATCATTATTATCATCATTCATTTAATTATGCATAAGACTTATTTCTAAAATTGTTGTCATCTTAAACTGAAAGTTACAGCAATAAGGAAAATGCATCCAGAATCACTGAAGATCAGTTTTTACATAAATTTCAAATGACAAAATATAAATACCTAACTGAATTTGAGTTCTTAGTATTTGAGCAGCCTATGAGCTGCCTACCTTTTTTATGTATAAATCAAAGAATAGCATGTGGCAACGTATGCTTAGTGAGATTTATGTAAAAGAAATCTTATTAAAAAACATATTGTAAGTGTTTATAAAATATTGATCGATTTTTATCATCAGTTTTATTTTATAGATATTGATTGATGTGCTTCTAATTATTATCTATACCAAAGCGCATTTTTTCACTTGCTTATAAAGAAATTATTTCGTCTCGAAATGTCCAAATCGCATTACGTCCTGTCTCAGGCAGGACACCAAGTTGATGAAAATCGTTATAATGTGAATGTCGTACCTAATTATTTTTTGTCCTGAGAAGCCACCAGTTGAAGACCAAGAAATTTTATATGCGGTGGTTTTTAATGGTTTTTATACCTACCACAGACGATACCTACAGATTTTTATACAGGGCCCTAAAAGGTGTGTGCACATGTTTTAAATTATGTTATGAAATTTTGTGATCGGTCTTTCCGGGATTTGGACTTTCGAGTTTCGGGCCTTTTGCGACGAAATAATAAACGTTGTATCGTTTTTTTTTACCAATTTCTCACAAGTCGTGTTTGCCGATGCGTTTATAAGTTAGTCAATAGTCAACATTGTTTTTTTACAAAAGCTATTTATTTTGTTCGCTTAGAACGTAAAGTGTGGGTGATGCACGGAAGCTGAATAAATGATTATTTGTTTACTACTTGCAATTTTATTTTGAACGGCCCCCTCTATCTACGTTTGTAAACAAAAAAAACAATAGAATTTGTGGTGGCGTGGTGCGTATCCCAAACGCATCCCGATACTTGCTAATAGGGTTCACACCGTTATCGACTCTTTGGGGAGACAACTTCAGGCTGCTCTTTATAGACTGTTTCTTACTAGGTTTCTTAACTTACTGGGGTACGTTCAGTCGACCCAGTTCGATATTTATACCGATCGAATCTTATACTAGTGGGACGCACAGAACGTGCACCTTAGCCGCTGTCAGATAAAACTTCACTTCAGGTGCGCCTCTGAACGGGCCGGATAAAAATTAACCTAGTCGAAATATCGTTTGACAGGTGTCTCTGAACGGGCAGTATAATTTTTAACCAGGTTAAATTTCGATCGATCGAGCGGCTCTGAACGTACCCCTGCATTTAAAACGCAGTGATTATCTACTGCATTATTCGAATTGTTTCGCTGCAATATTTGTGAACTATCCTGGAGTTGGTGAAAACCTTGATGAACACATTCATGGAGTATTATTGATCGGGATCCCTATCCCAATGTCATGCAGAAAGAATGAGAGAAAATTTAGAACACACTTGTACTGGTCAATTTGGAGAGGATGTTACTGATGATCTCTCCGCTAGGTGAGTATAGTGTTCCGTGCTCATAATATGTAACGTCTTTGGGGTCTGCCACCATATTCACCACATTCGTTTGAGTGAGAGAGATAGAAAGTGTATGTGAGCGAGTGAGTTAGTGTAGTCCTTGATCTGAGGTTGATAAATAATAAACACAACTATACGATTGACTTTTATTATATAAAATATATTGATTACATAAGAGTATCTATCCCTATAAATCGTAAACTTACAAACATGCCTGGATATAGTAGTTAGATATACATTGCGCTTTTCAAACTACCCACAACGCTGTTGGTTTCTCTGCAATATTAATTAACAATGGTATCGATTCAATTCGATTCGTATGCGCACAAAATCTTGACTAAAATGTTCACCTGTCATTGTCTATGTTGAGAGAACAGAAAAGGGCTGCAACCATTTTGGTTAAGATTTAGTTAAGTCATGCTCTCCACGAATCGATAGCAATACTTATTATAATGGGTTGTCTGAAAAGCACTATACAGCGTGTAACATAAAGGGTATATGCATCGTGAAACTGAACAACTTTCCCTAAGGAACAAAAGTCGGAATCAGAAAAAAAATTTACTACCCATACTAAATGCGCTATCAGCTGATGCATTTTGTATGGAAGGTCAAAATTTATTTTTCGTTTTTCGACCTATGTTTCTTAGGGAAAGTTGTTCAGTTTCATGGGTAGATTCACACATTTCTCGATGCATATACCCTTTATGTTACACGTTGTATATTACAGATCTCCATCTTTCATGTATCACTAGTTTTCAGAACTTTGGCACCAATATAACATCTAGAATTTTGATACTACTCTATCTAGTCTAGCCGATAATTTTAGTAGAACATGTAATTTTGTCATGTAATTCGTCGGTTCTCTTTCTCCATCTAAGACTAATTAGTAATTAAATTGTAAATGCACCAATATTCGGGGTTTAACTCGCCAAATACTTGTTCAGTTTGAATTTCAACTCTTTTTTTTGTTTATGTACCACCTATATGAAATTGGCGAGCCTTTAAATGCTTATATTTTAAGTACCTCTAATAATGAGAATTTTCGAGCGTCCTTAACGTTAACCGATAATTTGTAGATAGTTGATTTTTAATAACAAATCTTTAGCTATCATGTCATGCATTTTAGACGCTCATAAAGATCAAAAGTTTAAAGTTAATAGAATTGGGCATTCAGTTTAGACCAGCCTTTCGTTTGACACTCATTGAGATATTTCGATAATTCCTTAAAATTAAAAATAATAATATTGTTCTTAGAAAATTTAATACTAAAAATATAAAATACTCGATAATGGAAAACATGAAATCAGTCATGGAAATAAAATTCGCAAGTTAATAATGAAAATAAAATAATACTTTTACAATCAGATTTAAGTTATTTTTACCATAGATTCATAGTGTCAGCAAAAACATAAAGGTAGACATCGAATTTATTTATAGCATGGAGGGAGCAATATAATATACTTACTGATTATAGGTAGCTATTTCAGTGATTTTCATTATCCCTTCTGTTCTTGTTATATTGTTGAAGTTGATTATCAATTAAATCTGTAATAATGTAGATCAATTCCTGTCTACCAAGTCACTTATATAAGTAATTAAAAGATGAATGGCACAAGACGGTAATAAAAAATATTCAGATCATAATTGAGGCCACCACGTTGACAACCATCGTTCATCTCTTTAATTTGTATGCAACTGATGTTGTTACTGGACATACACATTTTGGTATAAGTAAAAGTATTAAAGTAAATGGTCAATACTGTTTTATTTCTTAAGTTATATGCAACTCTGTAGTCAAAGGTTTTATGTTGTGAGATCTCATTTGTATAGGAAGGATTCTTCTAGATATTTTTGATGTGCGTCATCATATCAAAGTTTTAAATGGATCTAAATCCCTTATTTTGTCAAGCAATCAGTCTCATCTCAGTTGCATACTCCATTCCCTACAATATTTTTTAAAATAGACTATTGACTGTAACTTGTGCTATGACAAGCTAAAATACTAGGAATCGATTCGAACATGTCGTCCATATAAACCTACATTATATTTTATATTGCGTCTTCTTAAAACTAGAAAGAGAAATCTTCTAATCCATAAATCTAATAAACACAAGATTAATAAAACATATTTGAAAATAATACGATAATAAATGAGAATAAAATATTTGAGTACAATTATTAGTTATTTGAATGTTATTGTCATAAAATGATAAAATAGTCTCCATGATATTTTTGAAAATGCTGAAGATTGGATAATGTCGCACATTCTCTGTTAAGTTGTAGACTTATAAGTTTTTGTTAATACTGTTATTAGCAAAATACTGGAATGAATAAAATTCTGGAATGATAAAATGAATTTTATAGAAGTAATATCAATCAATCAGTTATTATATTCATATCGTGTTATTATAATTATACCTTTCGCACGATATAAGAGATTCTCATGATGAGTAAATTGTACCATTTTCCGGTTGAATAGTTTTCATAAACCGGTTCTGATATTCTCTGCAAGTCTACAAGTTACCAGAGAATGTTTAGCTATAGTTTCGTAATGTAGTAGTAGTTCAGGCGGTGAGCAGGCAGTAGGGGATGGCGCGCAGCACCGCGCTTGTGACTGCGCTCACCACGTCACACGCGCACGAGGACTGAGCACGAGCGCTCAGCTAGAAATAAATTACAGACACATATAAAATTGTTGCCCCTTTGAACGTTACAATAAGTGTAGCCGGGTTTCTACCGAGCGGATTTATCTCAAGCAGCAGACCACGGGCTAACTGACCTAACGTTCCGGCGTAACGGTGGCATACTCGTCGGCACCGTTCGTATAGACCAGCTACGCTAGCATGCGAGCCGCGAAGTTGTATGCAATCTTATCTCGTGCGCTATGAAACTATATACACGCTAAAAAGGCTTTATTTGTCGTGTAACATAGACAACGAGATGAACATATTCATATCATGGTGCGCATGTTAGCTCTCAAAATATTCGTTCAACTATAACAACATCTAAAACTTCATACATGAATAGCTGAAACGTCTGACCCTCAAAACTTATCAGACGTGGCGGAGCGAACGACCTTTGTTTAGGCGACCATTAGGGATAAAGGCGTGATTGTATGTATGTACCCGCTCCCACTCTGTCATAATGATTGACTGTAAGTAAGAATACAATGTACCTGTGCGTGTGTGGTTGTGCACTATGCGGTCTGCTGCGGCGCGGGCGCGGCCTGCAGCTTCATCTGTCGCTGCATCTGCTCCAACATCTCTTGCATACGACGCAGCTCCGCCTCCTAAGCACAAAACATTCAGTTCCATAGTTATCCACTGAATTGAAAAAAATAATAGAGATTCTGCAAGAATAGTCATGCATGTGTATTATAAAGGGAAGAACTGAATACCTATGGCCAATCCTGAAAAGACAGCAATCATCACGCACTTCGGTTTTGTACGAATTTTGTTGTATGCCTTTTGAGTTACGAAATGAGGGTCAGACGTTTCAGCTATTCATGTATGAAGTTTTAGATGTTGTTATAGTTGAACGAATATTTTGAGAGCTAACATGCGCACCATGATATGAATATGTTCATCTCGTTGTCTATGTTACACGACAAATAAAGCCTTTTTAGCGTGTATATAGTTTCATAGCGCACGAGATAAGATTGCATACAACTTCGCGGCTCGCATGCTAGCGTAGCTGGTCTATAATCAAAAGTATGGATAAGTTAAGTTTTAACGGAAGAATGTCTAGTCTAATAGTATACCTTCTCAATAAGCGCCCTCTCTCTTCCGTTGGGGTCTTCAGTGGACCCGTTGGCGTGGCCATTAGTGTCGCCCTCGCTCAGACCACTCTCCGTAGAACTGTAACAAGAATGTCAATACAGTCAGAGTCAGTACTGAATTAGATTCTCGGCGCTACTCTTTAAGGGGATTCCCGGTGCCTTCAGCGCCCTCATCAGTTAAAAAAATCATTACTCACTGAAAACGCAATGAATCGAAAATCCGGTAAACCAGATTAAAGAATAGGTACTGAAGTTTGTTTTAAGCACTATAAATTCATGATTCAGTGTTTACAGCAGTTACAGATACCAAAAGTGCTAAAAGTGGCCGTTTTTCGCAAATTTCCCTTCTGCTACTACCAGGAACTATGAATTGCAACTTTATGTTGTTCTAAATTATCTTCTTTGCTTTTATTTCAATCTGGTTTACCGGATTTTCGATTAATTGTTTTTTCAGTGAGTAATGATTTTTTTGATTGATGAAGGCGCCACCTGGCTCAGGGTAGCCCCTTAAAAAAAGAAAAGGATATTTCGTCTATCAAGCAGGTATACAAAGTTCTTCGGTAACCAACCAACTGGACTGGACCTATCCGCACGACAGACGCAGGTAACGACAGATGAGATCAAGTTCGGTGGTTGTCGATTCTTTGATCGCTCGACGCAGCTGATGCTCTGATATGGTAGCCGGTAGTGATATCAATCAATAATAAAGATGAGTGTTCTCACGTGTGTCGCTTGGGCACTTGTCCGTTGCGCGCGAGTCGCTCGGAGCGGTAGTTCTCGTAGTGCACCTCCTGGGTCACCTCCTGCAAGTCCTGCATGTGGGTGCTGTAAACAAGATATGTTATCAAGCGGGCTAATTTTTTAAAATGGGAAATGGTTTTTGTAAAGCACTCTGGATCTTTAGCAGGTGACATTATACGTGTATACGGGGTGTAAGGGACAGCGTCCCGCAAACTGATAGGGGTTGCTCAGTCAACGATACCGAACTTTTGACTACCCCATACAAAATTACCAGATCGATCAGAAAATTTGCATGGGGATAATGGGAAATAATTTCCTGAAAGAGTTACTTCGTGAAAGTTGTTTAGTTTCGTTGACTCAGCGACCCCTATCAGTTTGCGGGAAGCTGTCCCTTACACCCGGTATAACAGAGGACAGGTATACATACATGAGCATGGTGCGCAGCTTGATGAAGTCGCAGTGCTCCGGGTTCTCGACCTCCACGACCCCCCACGGGTAGAGCCGCCCCCGCACGCGCCGCCCCCTCACTTCCAGTTGCTGCCCCGCGCCGCACACGGCGAACGGGACCGCCGCCTTCAACTGACGGACCTGAGGATGAAACACGCAAATAATAGCAACATTAGAACATCCCCAGTTTGGTAAGGACAATGTAGGCTGAATCACCTGATTGTCGGTCCCAGTCGCTGTTTTTAATAGCAGTGGTCACGAAAACCATGTCAGAGGCCTATTAGCACACTCTTGAGGATATATGATTATGGATTGAACTCCGGTCCCGCTGTTTTCCCTCACCTGTTCCTTATAGTCCTCGTCCTCATCGCTGTCGCAGTCAGGCAACGGGTAGATCTTGATGCCCTCCCTCTCGATCTCCTCCATGACCCTGGACTTGAGCCGATGCACCTCCTTCTTGGTGAGGCAGTCGGCCTTCGCGATCACCGGCACGATGTTCACCTTGTTGTGGAGTTGCTTCATGAACTCGATGTCGAGGGGTTTCAGCCTGGAGGTAAAGATTTAGATTTAATCTTTAGATTTAGGCGGTAAACACACTGTGGCGGAATACGCCGCGTAGGGCGGATATTGCTGCCGATTCGGTTACAGAACCAACTTAACTTATATTTCCATCTCGAGCGAACAGAAAAAGATGGCAGTACAGACGGACTTGTTATAGACCTGTCACATAGATCGAATGCACGAAACGAAACGCATTTTAGTCGGGACCATGGATCGGGACTCTTTCACATGAGCTTTCACTTCACGACTTAAATTGACGTAACTGTCCATAGATTTTGGTAGTGACATATTTATAATAAGTCTGTGTATAATACTGCCATACTTTTCTGTTCGCTAAAGATAGAAAGTAACGGGTATGCTTTTATTTTAGTTAAATCTGTTTTACGCCGAATCATGGCCATTGTCTATGGTCTATTGTTCAACACAATGGAAGCGCCGCCGAATACGCCGCGTTGCGCGTAGCCAATGTGCGCACCGCCTTTGTTAAGACTAACTTTCCACCCGCGTCAAATGAATTATTTTGTGGAAATGAAGGTGTTCCTCCAGTGAAGTGTGTCCTGTTCCAGGACCTAACCTATTTGTGTGCCAATTTGCAACCCGTTCCTGATTGAGTAAGAAACATCTAAACTTTCGTATTTATAGTATTAGTAGGAAGAATATTTGAAAGCGATAACCTGACGAAACAACAAACTAACCAAGTCAAGAAAAACAATAAATTTCATCTATTTTCAAACAGTAATAATTTTTAATCACCTGTCCTATTTCCACATTATAATAAACATAGGAAACTCACACCCAAATAAAATCCACGTAATTTTTCCGTCCGACAACAAATACAAAATAGCAATAATAAATACTAATAAAAACATCCTGATCTTGCAAGAATCGTATATGTGACTGGCGATACATAACATAACATTGATTTACTTCGTCATTGCGGTTGAGATGCGGTGAAGGTATAAATGAAATACAATACATACAAAATGAGATAAAGTATTTTATTATTAAACGATAAACAAGTGTTATTCATATTGAATATTTGACAAGGCTTACTTGTATCGCATATGGTCGAAACGTCGAGGCACAAGCCTTGTCTCACAACAAACAAGTAAGCCGTGTCAAATATTCAATATGATTATAATAAAGTATTACCGATTACATACAAGATGATACAACCCTGATCTCCTTAAAATTATAATGGTTTCTTTAGACTACAGCTGTTTTATATCACGACTGCCGCTCGGTCATACTTATGGTTGTGTGTACAGGTGTATCTTCCATGCTGGACTGGGAGCGATAGAAAAACATAGAATGTGCCAGCTGCATCCCCTCCCGGGCATTCTGTAAAAACCAGCTAAGGGATTCGAGGGTTTAAGTGTATTGCAATTTATAGGCGATGGGCTGACAACCTGTCACTATAGCAATATACATTATCATCTGTAATAACCCTCAAAACTTGTCAGACGTGGCGGAACGACTTTTGTTTAGGTCGTTTTTGCTCTGCCTACCCCTAGGGATAAAGGCGTGATTTGTATGTGTGTGTGTGTGTACAGGCACGCTCCCTTGTGTGTTTAAGTACCAGGTTTACTACGGGCCGTAAAAATAGGCCGGTAGTAGTATAGTCTAAGTAGTAGAAGAAGTAGTCTACGGAGAACTGACGCCAGGTACACACACAAGCATGACTTGCTTCCATGCTGGACTGGGAGTGATAGAAAATATACGTAGGATGTGCCAGCTGCATCTCCTCCCGGGCATGCTGTAAAAATCAGCTAAGGGAATCGAGAGCTTAAGTGTATTGCAATTTAGGCGATGGGCTGACAATCCGTCACTATAGCAATATACATAATCATCATCTGTATTAGCTCTCGAAACTTGTCAGACGTGGCGGAACAACCTATGTTTAGGTCGTTTTTGCTCTGCCTACCCCATTAGGGATACAGGCGTGATTTTATGTATGTATGTATGACTAAGCGGCAGTCGTGAGATAAAACAATGTAGGTACACTTGTTAATGTGGCTGATATATGATATGAGACTACATTACTGCGCTCACCCGTGTCCGAACGGCGATATGAAGTAAAAACAGCAATGTATGCGGTTGTCGACGATGTTGCGCCGGTTTAGTCCACTTTCATCACGCAGGAAGCGTTCGAACTGCTCGTCGATGTACTGGATTATTGACTGCGGGTTAAATTAAGAGATAAGTGAAATATTTTTATAGTCAATCTGTTTTTAGTCAAGTGCGGAGCAGAACCTTGTCACGGATATAGCTCAAAAAATTGCGCAACACAGTAGACAGGGCACATTGCTTATAGGACAGACTCCCACTGGGACAGGAAAGACGCAGCCTAGATAACCCCATGATCTGGTGAAAGTTGCTGTTTGCGCTGGACCGATCATCATGGAAATCTTAGGAGGAGGTCTTATGTCCTGGAGCGGACCTGTATTAAATGTTCTCCCAGCAGAATTTCGGTGACGGCGGCCAATCTCTCAGAGATCAACCCAGTCCCAGTGATTGCACAACACACAAGTGCACTCTTTATTTCTTCAATCTCTTATAGGACAGTCTGATTGACTATTTATATAATATACCCATCCGACAGCATGGATTATCTTACTTTTCGGTCAATCATGTGATCAGCAGTCCTAAGCAAAAGTCGTTGTCCACCGCCGGGAATCGAACCCGGGACCTCCGGATCGGACCACTAGAACACGGAAGCAGTACTTCTATCAGCTGAGACGTCGAGGTACTTACCCGGAAGCAGTCGGTGTTGTCAATCGCATCTCCGTATCCTGGCGTGTCGACGACAGTCAGACGCAGCTTGACACCTCGCTCCTCAATCTCCACAGTGGATGCGTCCAGTTTTACTGTCTGGTTCGTCTTCTCTGTAAACGAAAATGCAGTATTCTTAGTAGAAACTGAGTAACAAGCGAGGTGGAAATACGGCGGTCAAATTATCAACAGGTGGAGGGAGTTTAAAGTTGTCTTAGTTTTCGAGAATAACTAGAAAACGGCGGCATATTATCGTCGCTTTTCGTTGGACGGGTTATTATCATAGAAGTGTTAGAGTGTGTAAATATAATTACTTTAGAAGTCACAGCGACAGCAAAATCGTGGCGCTGTGATCACGCAATCTTTCCTTTCTTTTCGCGGTTTGTGCAGAGTAAATTGACCTCCCATCGTAATAGTCAGTCTTTGAGTGAAATGCAATGTAAAATTATACTAAGAATATTTAAATATTACTCACCAGTAGCATCAGGAATGACCCTCTCAGGGTACAAGTCAGTTAGGAAGAGAGAGTTGACCAGGGTCGACTTCCCGAGCCCACTCTCGCCAACCACCATGAGGGTGAACTCGAAGCCCTTCTTCACGGACTTGCGGTGGACCTGGTTCGGCAGATTCGCAAACCCCACGTACCCTGGGGTCTCCAGGTTGGAAAACTGCAGCAAAGGTAAATGTTTACATGGTATGTGATGATCACTGATCTAAGGTCTTATTATTGTCAAAATTCATTACACACACCCTAGAAAACTTTATCGGCATGGAGCTTTCCTGATCCCCTATCTCCTTGCTCGTCATTTTTAAAATTCCATGCTACAAAACGCACTTTAAAATTAATACACACTATTTTAATGCGCGCTAATTATTCTACATCGCCTTGCCTCGTGATCGAGACCTGTGTTGAGACTAACCGCATCACTAGAGTTCTAGCTAGTGGACTGCATGCGATGCCGTGCGAGGTTAACACAACGCACCATTTATTGAGCGAAAATTCTAGCCACCAGCTAAACTTGACCTTATTATGCATTGCGCGTGTATCTTTTAGTAGGTCAGGTCACTAGCCGACTTTTTGTGTATTTCAACCAGCTATAGCGCATCTTTTAACTTCCCTGCGTGTCCCTACACCTGCACACGCGAGGTCCTGTACAATGCCTCTGCTAATGCTTTATCAGTCGCTAAGTACTGGTCCTCATAAATAAAATTTGGTCGTGTTGACACCCAAAGAAGAAGAAGCTAAATATCATAATACGACTAACTAAGAATATCGGAGCTGATGCTACGTGTCTTTACATTGACGCAGAAACATAAGGAGTAGAAAAACTCGCCTGGAGACGGCGCATGACATGCGCGCAAGGTCCTAGCCCAATATAGCATGAAGTAATTAATAAAATATGAAAACAAAACTTGCCACAGGCAGTGTTTAAACCTGCGACATCGCTCTGAGAACTGAACTACCGCAAATCTTGCCTGAAATTCCGAAGGACGCCAGGACGCAGGCCCTGCCCGTGGCGAGATTTTGATTTAAGCCTTAAATTTTAAGGTATTCTGATTAACTAACATACCTACTCAATATCTCACAGTGAGGATGGACAGTACTCATTTTTCTTGACCACCATTTCAAAATTAGACAGTAGATCCCAAACTTACCTTCCAAATAGGTTTCCTTGGTGGTATAGCGGGGGTGACCATTCCAGCCATTGTCGAGCAATGTTCAATGAGCAAGTTTATCGGACTCGATTGAGATGCTATATACAGAGACATTGCCACGAAAATTGCACGCACTATTGATTCGCCACGCTCTCTGGCCGCGAAAACGCGATTTTGAATAATCAATTGATAGATCTTGATTTTCAGGTGCTATTGATTCACTGACTCTTTTCTTTTATTTTTTCATGTCTTATGTGTATGTATGGTATGTTTGAATAGTTGGCAGTCTGCTAGAAGATTAGTCAGGTAGGGCAGATTGTATAGTATTCTTATTTCATATTTTTTAAAGTTTTTTTTAATTATATGTATTACCTACTTTGTAACTTCCTTGTAAAATGGATTATAGTATTGGTTATAAAATGGAAAATAACAGCATTTTGTGGCAAAACATTATAAATATCATAATAAATTAATGAAAATTATTTTATTTGAGATATAATTAATTTATGACAAAGTGGTGCCACCTCTATCTGTTTGCCCTTTAACTGTTGGGCTTAATTTTACATTTACTTTTTTTTAGCTACAAAAGGTTTAATATGTTCTAGTGGCTGTAGTTATAGGCTATGCCAAAAATGGGCCTGACTGGATAAGGCCTTATAAAAATAGGAGGGTAAGCTTACAAAAGATGTACACAGGTTCGGCGGTGTTGGGCTGTAGGCCTAACCCCTCATTCCCAAATCATAATCATAGATAGCATATGCCAAACAATAATCGTAATCATACATACCACAATTTTAAAAAATGGGAGTTGCAACCAATAAACAGCTGTACCTAGAAAATGTTACAATAACCTAACATAAGCTCTAAATGAGGTAGAAAGAGTAAACAACAAAGAAAAACAGACAAAGTATGTAGGCTTTTGAAACATATCGCAGAGTGTTGATAAACTAATTACCACTATACTGACAGTCTTTAATGAGCACCCTCACGTCACAGGACCTGATAACTGCTTATACAAGATAACACTGGTCAAATGATACTTCTTGTATCCTAGTGGATTTCATATTAACACACGAAAAACACATATTGCTGCAAACAATACTACTGGTATCTTTCTTGGGGTAGGTATGACTAGTATAATTTGCAATGCGATTTTCGATCCTTTCGAAAAATATCAGCAGAACCTTTACGAATTATGGTATATGCCAGACTGCACGAAAATAGGTCGTTATTGGAATGATGAAAGTGATTGTTGATAAATATTCAAATGAAATTCGAAAACAATGACACACATACATCCTATAACTGTATCGAGGCATTCAAAGAGGCACCACGCCGGCACGCATAACAAACAAATGCATTATAAATAGCTACAAGCGTCGACTCGAATGCCTTCTGATTCTGATCTGACTCACTTTCCTACCAACATTCGGGTCAATACTTCAATGGCCCGAAGACAGTCTACGGGATGTTTTAAGTTACTATTGCTACGATAAAGAATATAATCGTTAAACAGTAAAATTCTATCGTTAAATAGTGAAATTCAAACAAAATTACTTACGTTTTTAGTGGTATCGCTCGACATTTTGAGTTTCGAAACACAAAGTAACAAACTATGTTATTTAATGTCTTTTTTAAAGTCTGTTATTAAAAATACTTTTTGTTAAAGAAATAAATGTGTAAATACAATATTAAAGCCACAAAAAACAAGTTAAATTAAATTGAATTTGTGGAATTTGCAAAGACTAGCAAAGAGACTACTATTATACTCTGTGGCAAAGAGGAACGGTAGCGCACATTGCGCGTCAAGTATCTTCACATTGTATCGGGCAGCCCGTTTTGTGCAGCGCGTAAATAGTGAAATTCAAACAAAATTACTTACGTTTTTAGTGGTATCGCTCGACATTTTGAGTTTCGAAACACAAAGTAACAAACTATGTTATTTAATGTCTTTTTTAAAGTCTGTTATTAAAAATACTTTTTGTTAAAGAAATAAATGTGTAAATACAATATTAAAGCCACAAAAAACAAGTTAAATTAAATTGAATTTGTGGAATTTGCAAAGACTAGCAAAGAGACTACTATTATACTCTGTGGCAAAGAGGAACGGTAGCGCACATTGCGCGTCAAGTATCTTCACATTGTATCGGGCAGCCCGTTTTGTGCAGCGCGTAATTCGTGTCATCGACGTGATTCTCGGTTTGCACACTTTTTGACGCAAATTGTTGGGTTGCATTTTGTTCTTTTGAATTAGTTTTACGCAGTTTATAAAATGCAGTTAGTAATAGGCGACAAATTTAATGCAAAACGAGAATCCGTGTCCAAATAAGTACAGGACCTGAGTTATTTGCTGCGTGTTTTTTGATTTTTTTGTCTATGATATTGTGAGTAAATTAATCTAACATAACCTAACCAATAGGAAGGTTTTTTGTATAGCAGCCGCTCCTCTGCGGCTCGGTCGCTCACTTCGTTCGCTCCAGGGGGTCACTATGGAACCTCACATAACCTACTGTCAGCGATGTGGGGGTTAATAGAAGTTGTTTATTTAATAACCCCCCCTCGCGGGTTGCTAGCAGAATCAATCCTTAGTGTCTAAACGAGGCTCCGACCATAAACAAAAGAAAGTGCCTCGACCAATAGGAGTAAAGTTTCATCTGCAATTATCACCCCGTAGCCCCGTACCTATAAATGTACAACTAGTATTTGGAAGCCAAGGAAAGCACGGGCTGATATTTCATGGGCATGTACTTGAAATATTGGCCGCGCTTTCTTTGGCTACCAATTCCAAATACTGGTTGTACAATATTGGTACGGGGTGATAATTGCCGACCAGATATTGCACGGCCAATAATGCACAGTCACGTATTTCATGTACATAACAATGGCTTCGTAATATCTGGTTGTGCAATCCATCTCGCACTAAATAGATTATAGTGAAAGAGAGTGACGTAGGTGAACTGTATTTATCAACTGTCAACCAACGTAAAACATGAAAAACCACGAAAAACTAACTGTGAAGTGGTTTCGGCTGAAGGACTTGTTTCCACGCCAAGAATCTAAAAAAAAAAGTGGGTTTCATTCGCAGGTTTCATTTCAGTTCACCTTCACATTCTCTGCACAGATTACCTAGTATATATGTCCTACGGTCTGGTGGTCTGCCTGTTTCAGTGATTGTGATATGATGTTGTTTTTCAATCAATTTCTTTCCGGTTTTCTGTTTCTTTCTGTAATTTGAAGAAAGCTGTGACGTGTGACGTCGTGGTGACAATGCCGGCCTTGAAAAGTAAGCTTTTGTTTTGTTGGAAAATGCTGATGCTGACTGCAGCTGACTGACCGATATAACCAAACCACTATAACCAGTGGGTGGCGATCCAGTCGATCAGTCGATCGGGAAAAAGAGTCTTGGTATAATATAAAAATATCGCTCATAGCTAGACATCTTTTCCCACGGTACCCTTCAAGCGATTTTGTGTTGTATGGAGACTTAATAAGGTTTATTTTCGATATCTTACGATCTGAGCTATGAAAATATATCTTACTAGCTTTCCGCCCCGCGGTTTCACCCGCCGCTAAAAGAATTTTCCCGTGGGATTGAGTTCCCGCGGTAAAAAGTTGCTTTTGTCCTTGATCAGGTTATTGCCATGTAGCTGTTAGTAGGTATGACCACAACTAAAAGATTCTTTTATTTCTGTGTGAGTGTGATATTTTCCGTAGTAAAAAGCTGATATTGCTATGCATGCGCATCGCACAGTGAGCGTAGCTTTCTAATAGTGAAAGAATTTTAAAAAGGGCTTTTCGAGTTCAATGATGACAAATTAAGAAACAAACAAATAAACTAACATACATACACAACACATATACAACGTGTAACAAAAAGGGTACCTATAGGGGAGACTGAGGACACTTGATCCCCCCTTTTGTTTTTTGTATGTAAAATCATAAATAATTGACCTTTCTAATAGAAAAAAATATCAATAGATCCAGAATTTTATGAAGAATACGTGTTGTAGCAGTCAGAATAATAAACCTTAAAATATAATCACCACTTAATAAAAAGTGCGATGTCAGACTCGTACCATGTGTCCCACTCCCACATGTGTGGGAGAGATGATCCCACCCGTAGGAAGACTTGATACGGGGGGGGGATCAAGTCATCCATATACGGGGATACTTGATACATGGCACATTAGTAAACTTGCATATTCCCAAATCTTGGAAGAATGCTCCTCATCAGGAAGTGACCCTACGGCCCGGTAAAACTACGGGAGATAGGGGAGTGGTTCTCAAACTAACTTTGGAGCACACCCTGGGCAGATTTACGTAATAGTGAAAAAAAACCTAAAATGGTGGAAAACAAAATGGCCACGATACAAAATTAAAAGTCGAATATCTCTGAAACTGTTAGAGATAGAGGGGGGTGTTCGAAGGAATGTCATAGGGGGCGGTAGGGGTCAACTGCCGGTGGTCACGAAAATCCAAGATGGCGGATCTAAAATGGCGGCCGAAAAAACAGTTGCTCCGATCGGGATGAAATTTTGCATGCGGGTAGTCTTTGAGGAGTTGATTCGATAATTCTGGTTTGTTTTTAATTTTCCATTTTTCAAGATGGCCGCCATACAAGGTTTTTTTGTATTGGGAGCTATTTTGGCTCTGGGCTGGGGCGGAAACAGTATCTCCGAGGTGGGGGGTCGCCATACTTTGTATTGTTCCTCTCCGGGGTAAGCAACTCTTGGTAAAAGTCAAAATCCAAGATGGCGGCCGGGAGTCAAGTTGCTCGGATCCGGCTTAAGATCGGTTTAGCTGACCGCGCTTAAAGCACCCCACCCGGTACACCGGCACGCAGGATGCTTTAGCTGCCCGCGCACCAGGCACCCCAACGGCACACCAGCACGCGGGCTGCTTTAAGTGGGTCCGAGGTGGGGGGTCGCCATACTTTGTATTGTTCTTCTTCGGAGTAGGCAACTTTTGGTTAATGACAAAATCCAATATGGCGGATTCAAGATGGCGGCCGGGAGTCAAGTTGCTCCGATCCGCGATCCGGCTCAAAATCGATATCTGGGGTTTTTCGCGTCACCGATTTGGAATTTTTAAATTTGTTTAAATAAAAACAGTCAAAATAGTAATATAAAGTGATTCAGGGAGACTTAATCCCTGGATCAAGTCTACTCAAATTGAATGTAACAAATCTCCTCAATGACAGCGAGGTTATAAAACGTGTTACAAAAATTAGCATTTTACGAATAACCCTTCATTAAGCTGTTAAAATACACACACACAGAATGATTTCTATCCTTAATAATCAAAGATTTACAAACTCATTGTGTAAATGTCCAAAAAAAGCAATTGGCTATTTGACTGTTTAGGAAAATATATTTTAAAATTTACATAAGTTTATTTTATACCTCGTACAGTAACTTTTTTCTCAAAAAAGCATTATTTAATAGAAAAAAAGCAATGTTTTTTAACCATTATTTAAAATTGGCGCGGAAACAGCCGGTCACGTGACATTTGCGAGCTATGACGTCACATTTTAATAACAAAGGAACTTTATTGGGACGCTCTAACTCTTAGGTGTATTTTAAGTGGAAAAATTACAGCTTTTTTATTAAGATTGCGAAAATGACAAGCTACAAAACGTGTGCTGTGCCTATGTGTAGAAGTTCGACAGTTAAATATCCTGGCAAATTGTTTATACACGTTCCTAAGTGTTCTAGATACATACCTAGGTATCAATTTTTACAAATTTAAGCTGCAAGGATAGCCTGCATTCGAACTGCACTGCAGCAGCGCGGCACGGCACGGCGCGGCCCGCGGCGCGACCAATGTTTTTTGGTATGAAAATGTATGAGATATTATACCGTACTGCAGCGGCGCGACACTGCGCGACAAAGTTGTCAAAATGAATGAAATGCATGAAATGCAGCTGTCGCGCCGCTGCTGCAACTACGTTCTAGTGCGGTCTAACCTTTACTTTGTTTCGGTACTTACACGGAAGTTTTTGCATTCCGAAACTCGGCAGAGCAAAAGTCAGGATTATTTACAAAGAAATTGGCGATCATAAATGAATCGACTTTAGATTTGCACTATCAGCTTTAGTATATCCTGCCTCCATTTCTGAAAACGTCTCACAATCACAAATTAAAATATTTTAGTGTTTATTTTCTTATTTTCTAACCTAACCGGAACAACCGATGAAATGAAACACGACGTTTTGTATTGTAAAATGTGACGTCACACGATGCTCAATCATGGCCGCCCGCGTTTCTGTTCTTGTAATCCACAGATAAAAAAACTAAAATTTATTTTGCAAAAATAAAATAATTACAATTTTTTAAAATGTAATTAATATGTTGTACAATTATTATTTAGATATAAGCTAGCATTTCAAACATATTTCATATTTTATAGTTACATCAGTCAAATAGCGAATTCAAAACTCACCAATTTTAAGTCCAGTCAACCGAAAAAATACAAACAGTCGGCATTTGCATTGACAAGTCAATTGTGACAACTTTGTTTTTTTTTCTTGATTTGGCACTTAAGAAGATTTAGTTTTGCCATTTTAAATTTATCTAGGATGTGTGGTAGACTTTAAAACTTACTGTACCAAGTCACTCGTAGGGATCAAGTGTCCTCAGTCTCCCCTATAATTCAATAGTCTAACGTTACGTCAGACTCATATATTATACTGTGGTTAAAGTTTCATTCTTTTCCTAACTGGTAACAAGAGGTTAAATTAAAATATAGTGTCTAATATTGTAGAGATACCTAATGGTACGGAACCCTTCGTGCGCGAGTCCGACTCGCACTTGCCCGGTTTTTTATAAAAACGGAGCTCATAATAAATTACTACTACCCTCTAAGAAGCACTTGACGGAAAAATAAATTAAAATACCCGCGAACATAGTATCTCACTTTTTTACTCTACGCCGTGGATTTACCCATTCTATTGTTTCTTTTAGATTATTATCCTCTCTGGCACAAAAGTCTGAAATTTGTACCATTTGGAATATCAGTAGGACTAGGATTTCTTACAGCAGGTATATGCTGCTTGTGTCTACAACAAACTTTTGAAACACAGGAAAAGGTAATCAAACATCTTAGCAATGTTATATGTGACATTCCACATGCAAAGGTATCTTATGGAGGGTTTTGAGTTATGCTTATCCCTGTAAACATCATAAGGTACCCCTTTAAAAACCCTCTATAGGGCCACCTCTGCATGTGGAATGTCACATATTTTATATGTTTTTTCTGGTTAACTTGTATTTTATTAGATTATACAGGGTGTTAATTTAATTGCGTGCCATAGCTTAGGGGCTGTTTCAGTAACGTAAAAGGAGCCCATGAAAAATATTTAAAAAAATACAAGTCAATAAATAAAAAAGTGAATAGTCAGTATTTATTATGATTCCAAAAGCTGCATCTAGCTCTCCGGCTATAACCGAGGCCGCGCGAGTCTCTCTCATTGGTCGATAGCGAATTTATAGCCGGACGCCCAGCCGCAACTCTGGGAATCATTATAAATACTTACCTACCGATTATTGTTTTTTTATTTGGATTTTTTTAAATATTTTTATGGGCTCCTTTTACGTTACTGAAACATCCCCTAAGCTATGGCACGCAATTAAATTAACACCCTGTATAGTAATTGCTTTTATAATATACTTTTTTTTTTTTTTTTTTTTAAATATTGGCTTAGACTTGTCCGATAATTTCATTCCCACAAAAACGTAAGCAAACTGAAACCTGCTAAAAAATGATGGGATCATTTTGGTAGAGTTGTTGTTGTTGATAGGTAATTTTTTTTTTCATTACTAATGCCGGAAAATTGCTTAAATCAGCCCATATGGGTTGAAAATCGCTACATTTATTCCTTAAGATATCCAGATGTAGATATTGATAATCCTCAAATGTGCGGGCAGAGCTTTTTTGAGGATTTTCATATAAAATTATTTTTTTTCGGTTTATGCTCATAAGTTCAAAAATTGCACGAATATCATTACGGTTTTTCTAGAAAGACATTCCGCATACAATTTCCTTTAAAAAGTCAGAATTTTTTAATCTACTGCAATGCAAAGACAGGTCTAAACGCTATATCTAAAAAAATAATTTAAAAATATTGTTAGGCCAGTGCCCAGTGAGTAGTAGTATGATTGTAACTGCCTCCGTGGTCTAGCGGTCTGAGCCATAGGCTCACGACCCGGAGGTCCCGGGTTCGATTCCCGGCGGGGGACAATGACTTTGTGTTGTTGTTTCTAGTTTGGTTAGGACATTGCAGGCTGATCACCTGATTGTCCGATAAGCAAAATGATCCATGCTGTCGGATGGGCATGTAAATAGTCGGTCCTGCGCCTGATTTCTCTCTGGTCGTGTCAGTAAATCTGTCCCATAAGAATAAGAGATTGAAGGAATAGAGAGTGCACTTTTGTATTGCGCAAACACTTGGGCACTAAAAACTAGTCCTGCGCAGTTGGCCTATCTCTAGGAGATTGGCCGCCATCACCGAAAATCGGTGGGACGACTATATTAGCAGTGTGATATATATTTGTAATTTACTTAAAAAGCTCTTTCAGTACCTAGATACCCCACATGGTGTGGTTTTAATTTTTTTTTGTGCAGCCATTTTGGATTTGAGGCACAAGCGGTAAAATGTCAAAGTGCTTAGCGGATGAGCGGTGTCTAAAACCCCGTTAAAGGTCTCTTAGTAGAATGTTATATTTAGTTACCTCTCGCGACATGATATATCAGATTTTTTTCTTAGGCTATTAAAGGAAATTTTGTGTACAATATTTTTCTAGAAGTTACAGTTATGGTATTCCTGCAGAATTTTCACATATGAGCAAATTTCTAAAAAAAAACGGAGCTTTGGTAATTTCTAAAAACCAGTACCCTCGTTCAATCCCCTAGATTAGGTAGCCGACCCCATGAAATACGGTGTAAGGCTAGGGATATGAAATATTCCACAGTAGACCACGACTTTTTTCACATAGTTAAAGTTTTATTCTTTTTCAAATTCAATTACATCTTGTTTCAGAAATGCAATGGCACAACGACCAATTATACCTATGAATATATAAATTCAACTGACTACTCGAATTGTGAAGAATCCGGGGGAGTTATTTGTATGAATTTTACAGGATCATGCTCCTGTAACGTTGAGTTAACTGTGTCAGAGTTTATTGAAGGGGACGTAGTTCTATCATACAATTTGGACACATTCTTTGATGATGAAAAAGTTAAAAATGGACTACTGTCTTCAAGGTAAGATTGATAATTTTAATAGTTGTATTCTTCTTCTTCTGTTGTGTGGGTTTAGAGTCGATCGACCCGATGAACCCTGGTGTCAGAGTTCTTAAACTGCCTAATAGCACAGCTATAGGCCTCTTACATGGTTTCTGTAACGACCACTATCAAAGAAGATGGCTTAACGTGCCCTCCGAAGCACGGACTCATTTTGCTTTTTGGACAAAATTCAGGTGATTCGAATGTCTTGCAAAAAACCTCACAAAGTGATAAATTAACAAATATCAACTTTGCGTTCCCCCCTGGGAATCTAACCCAGGACCTCCGGATCGAGAGCCCATGGCTCAGACCACTGGACCACGAAGGCAGTTACCCAGTTTTTGTATAACTAGGACAGTTTGAATGAACCCACTAAACTTTAGTTCACAGCAAAAAACAGCTAATCATCCTACACACAGTGCTGCTGGTTGTGCCAGTGGCTAGTGTGTAGGAGCCTTTACGCCCGATATCACGGAGTAATTTAATATACTTCCCATGTTTCCTTTTTGTATGTGAGTAATAAAAGTGTTTATCTAATTATCTGTAGGTATACCTACTTGCAGTGATGCTCCAATCAAACTCGTGGTATAAATTAGAGCTAATCAAGATGGTCTACTCACTTCTAAATTTAGATTCTGTTGATATTTAAATTGCTTATAAGAGCAGTCCACTTGGCCAGCTGAGCCAGCTCACCGTTTTTAGCAGCTTTATTTTTATGGTCTAGGTAAACTAATTCTTGTCGACAATTACATTACCTATAAACAACGAAAATAAGCAAGATAAAGAAATTTTAAGAAAAAAGAAAAATTTTAAGTACCTACTTACTTAAAAAGGTCGAACCGACAGAAAACCCGACAAAAGATCCTTTGTATGAAAATGTGTTCTCTATTGTCAAAAATGTATGAAATGAAGTTGCCACTCCGCGTCGCTGCGGTCGGCGGTCTAACGTTAATACATCCAATTGGATCATGTCCGATTTTATTAAAATCCCTCGATATTTTTTCTGCACGTAGGAATAAGATAACATATTCTATACAAAAAATATCAAAAATATCCGACCATTATCTCCAGAGAAATAAATTAATTTTTGTTACTGGCAGCCGCGGACTATGTTGTAGGGAATAATGATCAATTTTCCTTAAGCTACACAATTAAAAAATAAAAATGTATGTTATATTCCTACATGCAGAAAAAATATCGGGGGGTTTTAATAAAATCGGACATGATCTCTATTACAGAGATGATTCTCAACTAAGCGGCAACCTGAGCACGACTGTATCCCCATCCTGCGCCAGTCCGTATAATTACTACAAAGGCAAACCGATAGCCCCGTGTGGGGCACTCGCCGACGCTATGTTCAATGGTACGTCTAGGAATCTAATTTTATTTGATTTGATTATGAACAGATGGCAGACGTCCGCCCATATATATTCTACAGGGTAATATTCGGATGTCTCACATCACAACACGCCTACTGCACGTTCATAAATCCATACGATCAAATAAATAAACCATGAGATCAAAATGAACAAATTTAAGTAATCAAAAAAATTCAAAATTCTTTCTTTCTATTTTCCATGTGTTTTCCCTATTCAAACAAAAATATAAAATGAGCATCTAAGACGCATTTTTATTAATTAGTACCATAAAACTCACGTCAGTCTTGATGTTGTATTTGACAGTCTTGATGGCGCGATCTTAGAGCTAGTGTAGCGTTTGTTAGATGTTTTAGCGCCGCCGTTAACCGTTTTTAAACAATTTTAATTCTTAACAAATAATTCGAATATATTCGAATAATAGGAATTATTATACGAATAATAAATTTACTATATTCGAATATTCGAATTGCATGCCCTACTAGTAACGTCAAAGGAGCCCATAAAAAAAAAAAATACAATTCAAAATATTTTAAAAAACAAAGTCGGTATTTATTATGATTCCAAGAGCTGCGTCTGGCCGCCGCGCTATAACCGAGCCCGCGCGAGTCGCTATGACTAAACTAAACTGTTACGAAACTGAAACTTTTGTTTTTTGTGTGACATAAATTTTCCCTTCCTACTTTAACAGGTTACGGGCCGTCATATCATATGCAATGGCTAGTGATAGATAGCGACTCGCGCGGGCTCGGTTATAGTGCGGCGGCCAGACGCAGTTTATGAAAGCATAAATAAATACAGACTATTGTTCATTTTTTCCTTTTTTTATGGGCTTGCTTTACTTTACTGAAACACTCCCTAAGCTCTAGCACGCTATTAAATTAACACCCTGTATACTGGGTAATACGTTTAGACCTACTTGTCTGACCATACAAAACTTATGTGAATAATTAATTATGAATAAAAATTACAGATACGTTGAGGGTATTGTACAAAGATGAAGGTGATACCACAACTGTAGTACCTTCGATGACCTACGGATTATTACGTGATGATGAGAAGATTGGGTTCAAAAACCCACCCGGAGATTTGCAGACTGGTATGTTGCTAAGCTATCCTGAGTAATCTTCTTAAAGTGTAGGTTTCGAGTCGATCAAACCGATGAACTGTATCAGTTTTTAAACCACCTTAGCACAGCACAGCTAATAGTCTATAGCCTCTGACATGGTTTGTGTAACGGCCAATATCAAAGACAACAACCGGGACCGATGGCTTAACGTGCCCTCCGAAGCACGGAATCCTTTTTCTTCCAGACAATCAGGTGATACAGCCTGCATTGTCCTAACCAAACTGGGGAAAATCTCACAAAGTGATTAATTAACAAATATCAACTTTGGGATAGCTACCTAGTAGCGTAGTATAAATGGAGCGTCCTCACCGCGAGCATTCGTTCGCGAGCAACCTACGCGCGTATATAATCTATGCGCGCGCGTGTTGCTCGCGAACGAATGCTCGCGTTGAAGACGCACCTTAAGAATCATATGAGAAATATAAAAAAAAAATGCTTTAACAGACAAATTCACCCAATTAAATTATAAACCGACCGACCCCTATTAACGGCTGAGACGTCGACGAAGACAACCCTATTATATTAACCTATAAGTATTATTGGTTATAGGTCCTATAGATAATATAATATGTGCTGGTTAAATACCATTCTATGATTTTCATGGAATGAGTATTTAACCAGCACATTTTATCCCTGTTTTTGTTACGACATCATCGCCACATAAGTGTTTGTGTTTTTACCTACCATTAGATTGTTATTTTGAACGGGTTTATTACCGCGATTATATTTATTGTTACCTCGATATTTCAGAGCAGTTTCATGCTCCATGGTCACGAGTCGACTGGCGAAGCGAATGTTGACGTCTTCTAAGGTACCATGGAGCATGAAACTGCTCTGAAATATCGAGGTAACAGCAAATATAATCGCGGTAATAATCCCGTTCAAAATAACAATCTAATTATTTACCTACCTACTGTAATATAATACCGCTTTTGATAATCTATTTTTATGATACATTGTGTTCCAAGTACTTATGATGATGATGATTTTTTTTAAGTTTAGGACAGCAAGTGTTACCGTCTCACTTTTTTTTTCAGCTTTTCAAAATTTCACGAAACCTATAAGTTGGCGAAAGCCGATTTGGGAGCTTGACCAGAAAAACCCTAAAAACAACGGTTTTGAGGTCTGTGTTTTTTTTAAATCATTTGTTTGTTCTTTGATGTACTCTTGCCCCAAAAAAAGAATCCATAATCAAAGCATTTTTAAACCTATTTATCTCAAAAACAACAACTCTCTCATCAAACAGATCTCAATCTGTTTTGGCAATTACATATATATTTTTTCATTAATAAAATAAGCAGACCATTTGTCTGCTAATCTCACCTGATGGAAAGTGATGATGCAGCAGACGATGATGGAGCATGCATGTTTACCAATGGTAGCAATTCGTAGTTGCAAAAATCACGACTTAACTAATATAAGTCTAAGTATACCTGTCACTTTAACTTTACTAAACGAACTTATCTATAAATGTTAATATGAGGATAGGAGTCAGTATTCCACGAACTCTCAGTAAAAAATAAATATTTGTACAGTCTTTGTGACTTATCTCATACCATCGAATTTATTTTCATACTCAGGGCTGCGTTCAGACGGCCAGTATCAATTTTATACCGTACGACTTTTAGACTAGTGGGTCGCACTGAACGTGCACCGAACGAAACTGTCAAAATTGCAACACATCGAAACCATCGACCAATCATAAACGTTATACACACACACACATACACATTTGACAGCCGGCGAAATATTAGCACGCTCTCGAGGTAGCAAAATCTTCGTGTCCATGTGGACCCTGGGGCCATGCACCTAGGGACCTATGTCTATCACAGAACCAATGTGACGCATGGATTAAAGCTTATTTTAAGACTCCCGTCGATTGTGACGGCTTCTGGACGGATATTTTGATGAATTAAATGGCCCCTAGATTCAAATGGTTTTTAGGTTAGAATTTGTACAAATCGCCTGATTACTCGTTAACGGTGTAATGTACCGAGCTGATGACTATGCCAAACCAATGTGACGGAATATGTGACAGCTACGAACACATTCGTTACTTACGTGACGCAATGGGAGCAGAGAAATAAGCAATATTAATTTTGGATACCATGTGGATGTAGGGGCCAACAACTTGAATATTGTTCAGAATCTAAAAATCATCGTAAATCTTGCAGCTGAATTTGATTCAAACCAAAATTTTCATTTATTTGGTCATGCCTAATCACTCACCAAGAAATCGGCTTTATAACTGCAATAATTTAAGAGAAAACTTCATTTGATTATCTAAATATATAAAAGAAGAAACGGACTGATTGACTGACTGACTGACTGACTGACATGTCATCGCACAGCCCAAACCGCTGGGTCTAGAGATTCCAAATTTGGCATGCAGGTTCCATATGATGTCTAGGGGTGCACTAGGAAAGGATTTTTTTAAATTCACCCCATAAGGGAAATTTGTATGAAAGTCTGTGAATTTTGAAGTTAGAATCCTAGAATTAGAAGAATAAGCAAATATTTTCTTTAAATAATTAAGTTTTATTTTATGTAAACATGACATTTTTTACGTAGTCTCGGACTTTGAGGTTGTAATGGATGTGGTTGTAAGAGGGATGCGAGATGCGAGTGACGCAAAGGACGAGATAGATACGTGAAGAACGAGATGGATGCCAGGGACGGGGAATAACATCTTTTTTAAAATTCAACGGGACGTCAAGAACAAGGGGGACGCCAGTTACGGAAGATAGCCATTTTTTATTTATTTATTTAACCTGTAGATAAGATTGAACATACATACATACATAAAATCACGCCTTTATCCCTAATGGGGTAGGCAGAGCGAAAACGACCGAATAGTCATTCCGCCACGTCTGACAAGTTTTGAGGGTTATTTCAGATGGTCATGTGTATTGCTATAGTGACAGGTTGTCAGCCCATCGCCTAAATTGCAATACATTAAAACCCTCGAATCCCTTAGCTGGTTTTTACAGCATGCCCGGGAGGAGATGCAGCTGGTACATTCTATGTTTTTCTATCACTCCCAGTCCAGCATGGGAGATAAGATTGAAACTGGGTTTTAAAATTACTTTGTAGAACCTAAAATATTTCGCGAGCGAAGCCGCAGGCAGGTTAAAGCTAGTTTACGGATATTTTGATTCAATGGCCCCTAGATTCAAATGGTTTTTTAGACAAATCGCCTGATTACTCGTTAACGGTGTAATGTACCGAGCTGATGACTATGCCAAACCAATGTGACGGAATATGTGACAGCTACGAACACATTCGTTACTTACGTGATGCAGTGGGAGCAGAGAAATTAGCAATATTAATTTTGGATACCATGTGGATGTAGGGGCCAACAACTTGAATTGATCAGTATCATCGTAAATCTTACAGCTGAATATGATTCAAACCAAAATTCTCAACCATTTGGTCATGCCTAATCACTCACCAAACAATCGGCTAAAAAACTGCAATAATTTCGGAGAAAACTGCATATGTTTATTTTCTATGAAGGAGGGTGACCATGACATTCAAAACTTCGGGACACTTATTGAGAATGTTCACTTAATTAAGGTTGTGCGTTTTTTTTTATCGATTTGGTAGCAATTAAATGTTGGGTCAGTTAGGGTCGGTGTTATAGGCTGGTAGGGACCGACCGGACTCTCTAAATCTAAACAAATCTCGGAAAATTGCTACAAGACATTTTATTGTTTTGATGGCTTAATTAAAATTGCAAAACAATAAATTTTGCCAATATATTATTTAGAATTTATAACCGAACCACCCTAAAGTAGCTGCAATCTTTTTGTTCTCAGTCCAGCATAAAAATACATATTTTTACACAAGTATTAAAGTTAGTTTTCATGATAGTACAAGTTGCTTATTATTAATTATAGGGTTATTTACCTGCTTAGTATAAATTCATGGAAATGAATGGTCAAAACAGCATCCTATTGTTTACTTTCCACCTACAAAAGTACGAAAAAGATAATAGGTACTGAGAAAAAATAGCACGTGCGTGAATTGCTGCCCAACGTTGTTACCTGGTAATTGTCAGTTGCTTAGTCATTCGTGGTCTGCACTTCGTGTCGTGCGTACGAGTGTTAATTTAGACCCAACAGTGTTGCTTTTGGTTATAGTGTGTTTTATTACCTACGGACTTGATACTGCCTGTGACTTGCTTTTTGCTGTTTAATCTCTTTATGCAGGGTAAGTACAAGATAAGATAATATTTTTAACAAAAAAATGATCTGTGATCAATTATATAAGGTCTTTTAAATTAAGTACAAATATTTTAAGGGTGGATTTCTATCATCAAACTGAACAAAAAATTCGAAGTATGAAAAAAAATTGCCCCTCCCATACAAATTGACTCCGGCCGCTGACACCATTTGTACGGGAGGGCCAAATTTTCTTTTTATATTTCGACCTATGTTCCTTGGGGAAAGTTGTTCAGTTTGATGATAGAAACCCCTTGAAGTATTTGTACTTAATTTAAAAAGACCTTATATAAAGTCTAAAGTCCCGACTGTCAAGGATAGTTTATGATTTTCACGCGTATCTTGTATGTATGTACGTTTGATTAGTGTAATGCTTGATTGGTCTCAAACACCCAAAGGTTCTCAAAATAGGAGTAATTAAAAAAAAAAAACATTAAGGCGGCATAAAAATAAAATACTCAACTTATCGAGTTGAGTTGGGTATGAAATTAAAGTTAATTAAAAGGAGATTACGAAAATATATTAAAAGCATATAATATGAAATTCAATTTGGAACAATAAATTGCAATTAATGCATTGAAACATTTTTTTACTACAGTCTGGTTTTTTGATGTCTTTTTTTGAGACGTAAGATTGCCTCTATAGAATAGAGTGACTGCCATAACTGTTCAGGTGGCGATATTAGGAAATAAAATTCGGCTAGGTCCCACTGACAGCGATTGTAGTGTAGCAATGACAGCTGTAGTTGCGACGTGACTGATGCACAGACATTTCGATTTATCTGTAGTTGTTGTTCTTAGAATTCCATGCTCTATGCCATGGTTCCTCTTTATGTTAAAATATTCTTGATTTAAAGGCGGTCCATTGAGTTTGGGGTTGTCTTTAGATTAACGATTTTGATTAACAAATTGTTTGCATTCTTGTTATAGTTTATTTATCAACACATTAATTCCCTGAATATTTTTATCATACGAAATTATACACGTCTCTTATTACAGTATGATATGTTCGACACTGCGTGTTTTCCATATAAACTAGGGTACTTACTCAATTTTAGAACCTATTCAACGAGTCCTGGTAACAATAAGAATTTAATTTCCCCTATAGGTACTACATTACATACCCTAAGTCAGGTAGCGTGATGATTATTACTTTAACCTATACAATATAATATCTTATGTTTGACTCTAGATAAATAAATAAAAAACACTCAGTAGAATAAAAATTTCATTTAAAATTCGGTTAAAACAATCAAAATTCAATTTCCTGCATACCCCCTAAGCCAGTTGGCGTGTTTATTTGTATTGTTACTTTGAGTCTAGATTTCCATCAAAATCGGTTAAAAACAATCAAAATTCAATTTCAATCAAAATCCTGTCTACCCCCTAAGTCAGTTGGCATAATTATTTGTATTCTTAGTTTCAACCCAGATAACTTATATTCAAATAAAAAAGTCCCATCAAAATCGGTCCAGTATTTTTGGCGAGATGTGGTAACGGACAGACAGACTGACAAAAACTAAAAAAAAAAAAAAACTTGTTATCTCTAATAATGCCTGTTTCAATTAATTTTTCGAAAAAATATTCAATGTACGGACAGACACGACCCTTCGAGAGATTTATTTTATGTACTATAGTATATTTTTTATATAAATACTTACTTCTCTTTTTTCAGGTAAAGATTCCTGTCCTGTCTGAATTTGCAACGCTTGCCACGTATGACTTCACAGAGGAGGAAAAATGTTTTTAAAATATATGGTGTTTAGTTTAATATTTTACCTTGGATTAACAGCAAAACAACCTGGTCTGAACCATGAGGAACTTAAAAATTTATTTTTTAAATATCTTAAAACTATCGAAACATGTAATTTTAGATTCGATTTAAGTGTGTATGAAAAAATTTCAAAAGAATGTAATAATAAAATGAGTCCCAAGGCTTTAAATTTGTCTTTTCAAAGATTATTCCCAATATATTTTATAAAACAGGGCACAAACGTCTTGCCACAACAAGACACAACATCATTACATTTCGATATTTCGGCGTCCCCCTTAATTTCTTCTCCAACATTTGATAGCAGTGAATTTCAAGCAGGTTCGAATAATGAACAACAAGGCAGTCAAACAAATACTAATAGCATAACTAGTACTTTCTGTTTTCCTGTGGATATGTATGAATTAAAACATTTAACTCCAATAACCCAGGTCTTCCCACGCACAGATGGACTTGGACAATTTAAAAGCCGTAAAGTTTTGCCAAAACATCAGTGGTCGCATATATTAAAAGAAAAAATTTGGAAACACTGCCGCGTCTACTGTACGATCCAACTTCACTATAGTATAAAACAAGAAAACGTGAGATTCTATGGAAAATGTTCGCAATGTCCCGCTAAATTTTTTATTACCATTAAGGAAAATACTCAAAAAATAGTTATGTATGAGTGTGTCGTAAAAAATTACAAAAAGAATTTTAAACATTTGAAACACAAAAAATCCAAAATGACACCAGCTTTGCGGCGAAAGTATTCAAAATCTTTGAAACAACAATATTCATATGTTGTGCGCAATAAATTAGCGAGTGACATTATGGAAACAAACGAAATTGAACCACCAGTATTGCCAACATTAAATGCTTTAAGATGTATTAAGACGGAAATGAGACAGGAGCACAAATTTGATCAAGATGTTATTTTATCTTTAGTAAAAATGTCTAAAGGGTCGTATTCTTCGTCTGTGAGGTATATTTCAGTTATACCTGATTTGGATATTTACTATTACACTACAGCTCAGGTTAATTACTACTTAAAGTACAGTGAATTTCACCCAAAATTTACGTTGTGTCTGGACGCCACCGGTTCAATTTTTAAACCAATTGTCATGAAGTCTGGAGAATTAATAAGCAAACAATTATTTCTATATACTGCTTTAATAACAGCTAATGATTATTTAGTTTCTATCCCTATATCTCAGAGAATTTCCGACTCACATACTGCTCAATCTATTAATAAATGGCTTCACAGTTTTAGTACCAGTGTAAACAATATTATTCCCTCTGAAGTTATTACAGACGACTCATCGGCATTATTAGGAGCAGTGGTAAAAGAATTTACTATCTTTTCAACCACAAGCGAGTATTTAGATGCATTATATTCTGTGCTGTATGGGAACATAGAAATGCTTCCTAGGGTGTATATCAGATTAGACAGTAGTCATTTTTACAAAACAATCAACCGATTTTCTTGTTGGTCTATCAATGAAAAAGGAAAACATTTTTATATCAGGTGCCTTTCAATAATTAAAAAAACTGATGATTTTGACACAATTAAAAACATTATTTGGAATATGTTGATAGTACTTATGTGTGAATTTAATAGCGTGTATTGCTCTACCGCAAAAAAACGCATATTAGAAATCATAAAAAATGCATGCATTCCCAATGATATTTTATCTCAGCCCAAAGAAGAGACTGATAGTGAATGTCTAAAAACAGATAATCTTGATGATGGTCCGGCATTAAGATGGTTTGATGAGATGGTTCAGACCATCAAAAGCGAAAGAAAAATACTTCAACGTGAAGAAACTCGAAATGAATTATATTTTCCTCCATTACTTAGCCCACTTCGCAGAATTATGAAAAAAATGCCTTTGTGGTCAAATGTTATGGCCAAATATTTTAAATCAGAAAATCGGGCGGCATCATCGTCAGCCGTTGAAAACTATTTTAAAATGATAAAAAGTTACATTTTTAAAACAAAGCTCTCTAAATTGAGAATAGATGAATTTATATGTAAACATGTTGACCATTTAGACGGTGAACTAAAAGTAGGCTTAGGCCACCTTATGTCCAAAAATGAAAATCATAAAGAAATAAAGTCAAGAGTAACTAAAAGAAAAATACAAGGTAATCGTAAACATGGAAAGCCAAAAATGAAACGAACTGTAATACAAAAAACAAAAAGACACCAACAAAAACGAGAGTTTACTTCAGATTCTGTATATTCAGAAATGCCAACTGGCATTGAAAATTGGGGCGGGGAAGCTGAATTTGAAAAATACGCAAAAAAAAAACTACCGCCACAAATACCGCAACTTTTAAAAAATGGTTGTCATGATAAAGGCAAAATACAATTATACAACACTTGCGCCTTTGATTCCGTACTTTTTATGATATCTTTTGGTTATTTAACATATGAATCTACTCAAAATATGATTGATAATTTGAATCAATCAAATATTTCCAACTATATAAAAGAAATATCAAAGATTGGGACTTTAAAAAATAACGATTTAATAAATTTGAAAAATTTGAGAAATACCATTTGCTTGGAACATTATGAAAAACAATTACGTCCATCTCCAGATGGTACTCCAGTATGGTGCGTTAATTCTGGCGGCACCGTAACATATGTTTATGAAAATATTTTGTTAAATTATGGTCTCCACAGCGCTAAATATACTAAACAGTGCCTAAACTATGACTGCGAACATAAAGTTTTTAGACGCAACGCTTTTATATCTCTTGATACAAATACATTACGAACGTTTGGTTTTGCAGCTCTTGAACAGTGCATTACAAAAGAAACAATAATAGAAAAAAATGTAGGTGTTTGTAGTAATTGCAAAATGAATTTTTCCGAATTTTGGTACGATATTCAACCATTAATTACCTTCGAAATGACAGGACCTGATACTCAAGATATGATAGTCAGAGGAAATTTGAGAAATATACCCAAAGATCTATTAATAAAAGGTAAATTATACACATTGTTAGGTGTTATTGAATTTGTTGGCGAACACAGTCAACAAATTATGGGCCATTATAAATGTCATATCTTTGATAATGATGGAAACTGGTGGTGCTACGATGATTTGGGTCCTGTTTTTAAAACAAGCCCTGATGCTGAAATAGATATCGCTATTGTTTCCTATGCGTATCTAAGCGATGAAAATTTATAAATTGACAATGATGATTGAAAATATTTTATTTTGCTGTAATGATTAATGAAGCGAGTCTAAAAACTACGCTGATTTTATTATCGTTTGACCTGATTTCAAGTATTATATTTAAAACGTATGATAATATTGTATGTTTTTGCAAAGTTAATTAACAGAACTGAACTATTTTTTTTTAATCAAAGCTAACAAATCAGAGTTCGCTTTGGGAATTATGACATGATTGAAACTTTTATTATTATATTATTGTTATATTATATTTGTGAATTCTGTAATTATGTCCATAATAACGTGACCCTTCTGCTCTTAAGTGTTGTTACTATTTCCAGTTTTATTACTCTTCTGGGGTGCCTTCACATTTTTAATTTTGTCTCGCCGTGATATTGTTATATTATATTCAGCTATGTCTATACAGACACATTATATTGGTTAATTCTGCCGATTAATTCAATAAAAAAACTGGTTTCGAAAAAAAAAAATAGACTGTGGGTTGCTAAAATCAACTCGTTATGTAATACATACAACTGTTTTGTCATATCGGAATTTATCTTCCACTTAATTTATTTTTTCTTCATCAATGTCTATTTGCACATGTTTGTACTTGATTTCACGACTTCGTTCATACTTTTTCTTAGTATTAATATAATAATCTTTTATTGCTGGAGAAAAAACCCGCACATTTCAATTTCCTCATCTTGGTTTATCATACCGTCACCTTCCTTTTTCATTGTCATTTTTGATTATCCTATCTTGATGGGGTGGGAAATGGTCTAGAACTACCTCCTCGCGGTCCACCCCGGGCAACGGTTTAATCCGGCTAAACGTTCTCGACCCTATCTGGCTTACCAGACTGTTTATTTTATAAATTTCCTAAATTACAAAATTATCCAATCTTGATGGACATCCAGTATGCTTGAATAATTCAACAAAATGTTCGTAAATGTATTTATCTGTATAGATAACACAATATTTTGTGGCAATTTAATCACGTCAGATCTATTTTTTTTACAAAAAAGGCCAGCATATTCTTCTTCTGTTTCTCTGTTTAGAAGTTCAAAATTCTTTGGCAAATGTATTTGTTGTGATTTTTGCTTTGTCTGGCTCCTGCTTTCGTCGTAAAGTTTTGGTTGGTAACAAGCAAAGAAAGAAGGTTTTCTAACTACACCTTCTAAATTGACGAACTTTAATGCAACCTTCCAAGCCCTTTTCAGACTTTATGGGAAGGAAATCTAGAAACATTTTCTTATCTGAAGGTTACGTTACGTTACAAATACAAAGAATTTATTTAATTACCTACCATTTGAATATTACATAAAGAAGGAACCTGTTGTCTTATATTACACCTATTTTACACTACACCTATAAAGGCGGGCAATCAAAAAATCCTTTCTTATTTTTTATTATACAAATTTCATGATCCTCACTTTAATAGTTTAGGCTCTTCGTTGATGAATTTAGTCAGTCAGCACAAGCATTTTGAAGTGAAACTTCTTTAGAAGCGTAAAATTTCAAGGTCGCGTCGTGGTGAAGCGGGATCGATTTTGGATTGTCCCGTTACGATATCAGAAATGTCAAAAAAGTTTCACTTCTGCACTTCTGACACGTGTGCTCGGCACACACGTTTGTTTTTATAAGTATAAACGTTTTTATTTACCCTTTTTTTAGCTTTTATACCAGAATTTACTTTACTACTAACCTTCATCATTTCTACCGGCTGCCAATTTAATTTAACTCCAGCCATCGAAAAGACGTCACAATAAATGGGAATATTAAAGTAAGGTTTAGGTAATCCATCCGTCACACTTTCATCCGTCGTTCTTTCAAGTACCCCACATTTTGCTTTATCCATCCCTGGAAATGTACCTACATTATCTAGAATAGACCAAACTTGAAAATTAAAAATTTTTTTTAACTGAATTGTACCTAATGACGCCCTTTTGAAAACATGATTGGTTTCAGTACAATTTTTTCCCCATACCATAAAAAAAAGGTAAACCTCCCCCCCTTATGCAAAACTCCACCAGGGTGGGGAAACCTGAAGGGAAAATTTTGAGCAATAAATTAAGCCATCAAAACAATAAAATGTCTTGTAGCAATTTTCCGAGATTTGTTTAGATTTAGAGAGTCCGGTCGGTCCCTACCAGCCTATAACACCGACCCTAACTGACCCAACATTTAATTGCTACCAAATCGATAAAAAAAACGCACAACCTTAATTAAGTGAACATTCTCAATAAGTGTCCCGAAGTTTTGAATGTCATGGTCACCCTCCTTCATAGAAAATAAACATATGCAGTTTTCTCCGAAATTATTGCAGTTTTTTAGCCGATTGTTTGGTGAGTGATTAGGCATGACCAAATGGTTGAGAATTTTGGTTTGAATCATATTCAGCTGTAAGATTTACGATGATACTGATCAATTCAAGTTGTTGGCCCCTACATCCACATGGTATCCAAAATTAATATTGCTAATTTCTCTGCTCCCACTGCATCACGTAAGTAACGAATGTGTTCGTAGCTGTCACATATTCCGTCACATTGGTTTGGCATAGTCATCAGCTCGGTACATTACACCGTTAACGAGTAATCAGGCGATTTGTCTAAAAAACCATTTGAATCTAGGGGCCATTGAATCAAAATATCCGTAAACTAGCTTTAACCTGCCTGCGGCTTCGCTCGCGAAATATTTTAGGTTCTACAAAGTAATTTTAAAACCCAGTTTCAATCTTATCTCCCATGCTGGACTGGGAGTGATAGAAAAACATAGAATGTACCAGCTGCATCTCCTCCCGGGCATGCTGTAAAAACCAGCTAAGGGATTCGAGGGTTTTAATGTATTGCAATTTAGGCGATGGGCTGACAACCTGTCACTATAGCAATACACATGACCATCTGAAATAACCCTCAAAACTTGTCAGACGTGGCGGAATGACTATTCGGTCGTTTTCGCTCTGCCTACCCCATTAGGGATAAAGGCGTGATTTTATGTATGTATGTATGTTCAATCTTATCTACAGGTTAAATAAATAAATAAAAAATGGCTATCTTCCGTAACTGGCGTCCCCCTTGTTCTTGACGTCCCGTTGAATTTTAAAAAAGATGTTATTCCCCGTCCCTGGCATCCATCTCGTTCTTCACGTATCTATCTCGTCCTTTGCGTCACTCGCATCTCGCATCCCTCTTACAACCACATCCATTACAACCTCAAAGTCCGAGACTACGTAAAAAATGTCATGTTTACATAAAATAAAACTTAATTATTTAAAGAAAATATTTGCTTATTCTTCTAATTCTAGGATTCTAACTTCAAAATTCACAGACTTTCATACAAATTTCCCTTATGGGGTGAATTTAAAAAAATCCTTTCCTAGTGCACCCCTAGACATCATATGGAACCTGCATGCCAAATTTGGAATCTCTAGACCCAGCGGTTTGGGCTGTGCGATGACATGTCAGTCAGTCAGTCAGTCAGTCAATCAGTCCGTTTCTTCTTTTATATATTTAGATAATCAAATGAAGTTTTCTCTTAAATTATTGCAGTTATAAAGCCGATTTCTTGGTGAGTGATTAGGCATGACCAAATAAATGAAAATTTTGGTTTGAATCAAATTCAGCTGCAAGATTTACGATGATTTTTAGATTCTGAACAATATTCAAGTTGTTGGCCCCTACATCCACATGGTATCCAAAATTAATATTGCTTATTTCTCTGCTCCCATTGCGTCACGTAAGTAACGAATGTGTTCGTAGCTGTCACATATTCCGTCACATTGGTTTGGCATAGTCATCAGCTCGGTACATTACACCGTTAACGAGTAATCAGGCGATTTGTACAAATTCTAACCTAAAAACCATTTGAATCTAGGGGCCATTTAATTCATCAAAATATCCGTCCAGAAGCCGTCACAATCGACGGGAGTCTTAAAATAAGCTTTAATCCATGCGTCACATTGGTTCTGTGATAGACATAGGTCCCTAGGTGCATGGCCCCAGGGTCCACATGGACACAAATCTTCGCCGCTGTCAGATAAAACTTCACTTCCGGTGCGTCTCTGAACGGGCAGGATAAAACTTCACCTAGTCGAAATTTCATCTGACAGGCGCCTCTGAACGGGCAGGATAATTTTTAACCAGTTTAAAACTTGAACGGTTCTGAACGTACCCCTGGCTCACTTGGGAGTTTTTTCTGCTTTTATCAAACTTTTTGACGTGATAACGTCTTATAAATCGATGATCGCCGCCGGCTCGGCTGCACGCACGAAAAAACATTGCTATCGATTCGGGGAGGGCACAACTTAACTAAATCTTGTCTTAAATAATTGCCGTCCCTTTCTGTTCTTTCGTGATAGAAAAGGGCAGGTAAAGACATATTAGTTAAGTCGTGATTTTGGCAACTCTGAAGTGCTGCCATTTCACGTTTCGCCTGAGCCATGCGTGCAAACGAGAGCGCAAAAAAAGCGATAAGCACGATTGGCCAGCGTTTGGCTTGTAATGCATCATCTCTCTTCCACATAAATTTTTTCGCTATCAAGTTATATCACGTAAAATATTATCGTCCGTAAACCAACTTTACAGACAACCAAATTTTTTTAAACTACTGCACAATTTCTTTCTTCTTGATCTTATTAGTAAAAAAAAACATACATTTTCTATTGTATTATTTTTGTTCTAGAACGAAGCGTTTATAATATGGATGCGTTATTCCGACCTACCAATCCGGCCGTTATGGCGACTGAACCGAACAGCCAACGAAAGTTACGCCAAAGGACTGCTCGCGGGTACCTACTTCATCAACATGTACTACCGTAAGTACATTCGTCTTAATTTATTTATTGTGCGCACAGCACAAGTTCGAAAAGGCTTGTATTGTATTTGTGAAGCGTCAAGATTGAGACCAATTATAGATAACTAGCTATCCGCCCCGCGGTTTCACCCGCAGCTAAGAGTTTTCCCGTGGTATTGAGTTCCCGCGCTGTTCCTACCTTCAAAATTGACGGAATTTCAATACAAACTTCCATCCCCTATTTAACCCCCTTAGGGGTGGAAAATACAAAAACGCTGAAACACGTGTTCATTATTTTTAAATCTTTAGCCCAAAAACAAAATTGGAAGATCCTGCCATCAAAATTGACGGAATTTCCATACAAACTTCCATCCCCTATTTAACCCTCTTAGGGGTAAAAAATGCAAAAATGCTGAAACACGTATAAATTATTTTTTAATCATTAGCCTAAATACAAAATTTGAAGATCCTACCTTCAAAATTGACGGACTTTCATACAAACTTCAACCCCCCTTTTTACCCGTTTAGGGAGGGAAAATCCGGAAATCCTTTCTTAGTGGGAGGTTACGTTATAAGAGGAACTTGCTCTCTAAGTTTAATGATTCTAGCTTTAGTAGTTTAGGCTCTGTGTTGATGAATCAGTCAGTCAGTCAGTCAGTCAGTCAGTAAGGACAAACGATTTTATAAGTTTAGATTATGGATTTGACAGGCCGTTTTGTACTGAAAAGACATTTCAGATACGAACTCAAACTCGCTGTCAGTCTCAACTCAAGAGCTGATTATAGTAAGGCCGTTCGTTTATTTGACTTTTGAAGTTTCGTTTATAGTTTCTTCTCTTCGAAATTAAAATTGAAATTACTAATATTTCGTAGAAAGTATTGATTTATGTTACTTTTTGCGTCGATAGTGATTTTATAAGTACCACAGAACATGTTCATCACATGGAGTTGTCTGGCCGCCCGGCTATAATCAATCCCGCGCGAGTCGCTTCCACCAATGGTAGTGACTCGCGCGGGCTCGGTTATAGCGCGAGAGCTAGATGCAGCATTCATAATAAATAATGACTATTGTTTTTTTATTATTTTTTGAGTTGGATTTTTTCCATATTTTTTATGGTCCTTTTACGTTACTGAAACACCCCCTTAGCTATGGCACGCAATTAAATTAACACCCTGTATTGTGCCATCAAGTGGGTTTTCGAGTCGACGAACAACCCGGTGAGCCATAGTATCAAGTGTGGTATCAAGTCTTAAAACCTGGTTTATGGAACGACCGAACGAACGGCGGCGGTCCGCTATCAAAGACGGCGACCGAGACCGACGGCTTAATGTGCCCTCCGAATTACGGAATCCCTTTTCTTGACAGTCAATCAGGTGCATTCTCCTTATCAAACTTGGGTAAATCTCGCAATATGTTAATTTGACAAATATACACGTTTAGTTCCATTCATGGTAATCGAAGCCGCCAGGCATCCATCTGGCCAGCTGACAAATAAAAAGGGGTTCCGTGTTTGCCATCGGTAAATTTTGCTGTTTTTGATATTGGTCATCACTTAAACCCAGTCGGAGATAGAAGAAGACCATAGTCCGTTTCTACTTCTGCAGAATACCCGTATGGCTTATACCCTGGTCCGCGAAACATCACCCTTTACCGGGAGGTCATGATCGAGGATCCCATATGTGACGTCATCACGCACGCATACCAAAAGGCTATCGGCTTCGACGTCGGAGTAGCGGGGATTGTGATTGGAGTCATTCTCCTCGTCATATCTGCAGGCCTGGTATTTGCGTACAAGGTAAAAGGTATGCATGGTTTGAGTTTACTAACTTTCTTTTATTTGCTAATATTTTTTTTGTATCCTTAGCATGCCTGTTATAAGTTAGCACATATAATAGATAATAATGCTTCGATTCGGAGCGGTAGGTACTTATTGGGCCCGATTCGTAACCATCCCGACTTAAAACTTCAACTAAAATAATTGCCATCCCGTTCTGTTCTCTCATGATAGAAAGTGACAGGTATGGACTTATATTAGTAACGTCGCGTATTTCGCAACCACGAATTGCTACCATTATGTGCATTTACCATGATGTCAATTATTTTGCACTAGCTAATAATTTAATTCTTGCTGTTAGGCTCTCCATTTCTCTCTTTTCCTTAAATTATAATTTTTACAAAAATAGAAAGCTTTGTGTGTGTTATAAATAAAGAATGCCTTCGATTAAAAATTATAAACCTTTAATGTTCCTAAATGTAATTTTAGAAATTTTATCCATGCTGCATTTTATAGGCTCTTAAGTAAGTAGAAATACATCTACCTATAATTAATTCCCTAGATAAATGATAAAATAGTAATAAAAATACACTCGTTTTGGTGTACGGCTAAGGTGGCTTTGACCTCGATTTATTCATTGTTCAATAATAAAATATTATTACTATATAATATAGCATAAAAAATGGATAAGGAAAAAAAATAACTTCCCTAAATCCACTGTGGATTTGGTAATCCCGTTGATAAACCGATAGTACTTCTGTAGTTTGGGTTCATGAGTCGATCCACCCGATAAACCCTTGTGTCAGTTAAACCTCCTTGTATATCCAATAAAATAATTGTTATTATTTTACAGCTGCCAGAAATCAGAAGAGAACCAACCCAATGAACGATTCTAGTCCTCAAAAGTCAAATAACACATCGACTCCATCGCTAAAACCAGAACCAGAAACCATTGAAACAAGTGTAAAGGAAAGCGGAGATTCAGAAGAGACGCTTCTGTCCAAACCACCTGTCATCTCTGAAGAGATCGAACCAGAACAAAAACCACTTAAAGATATCAAGGAAGAGGACGAATATCTCTAGTCTCAGTCATATAGATCTTATAGCGTTTGTGCACTTATCCGTATATATATGTCGCAGTGATATGGTTAAATCTGCTATTTGATTGAATGACTAGCTCGTTCACTGCATTCAATTGAATCACTAGGCCGATCGTTGATTGAACAAGCGTCACTCAACGTCCAACTAGTTAGCTGATTGAAACATAGCCCTTTGAACAGGGCGGACGTAAAATCAGATAAGTATACAAACGCCCTAACACTAACTGATACTCAGTTGTTTGTATGTCGTTGTTGCATTTATTATTGTTATAAAGGGTGTAGGGAACAGCTTTGCGCTAACTGACCCCCTATCAGTGCAGATTTTAGCTCACCAGATTAGGTGATTTAACAAGTTTGATTATTTAAGTTGAGCAATCAATATGAACACATTACACCAACGTGTTTTGCGGTCCAGAAACTGCTTTTTCTTTGCAACTTGGCAGAGGTTAAAATTTCGTAAGCGTAACCGCAGATTATATCTTCGTTACAAACATAATGTTTGCTGTTTCTAAAACTTGAATATATTTTAAGTTGTAAGGAAATATCTGGTTAGTCTATACTGGCTGGTTGGCCACAAAACACGTTGGTATCGATAACTCAACGTTAAAGAAACGATATAGCCTAACGAGTGGGTGCAGATCCTGCCCGCTGGTCTACGCTACGTACGCGTAGTGCGGGACAGTGGTGCCGATTCTGTTGCAGACACAACTTAACATATTATTTTAGTTTGTTCGTGTCACTTTCTAAAATTCGAATAATATACATACAGAAATACAACAGATAAATATATATAATTCTGCCAGTAGTGACGTATAACGCTTAAAATAAGACGACACCACACCATCTAGCATGCCATCTTATTTAAGGCGAGTCACTCTGACAGGGTTATAACCAGCTGGTGTATTTCTATCTCTATTTTATTACAATTTAATAGAAAGTGACAGGACCAAACTAAAATACTTAAATTAAGTTGTGTTTACAACAGAATCGCCACCAGTGTGAGACTCCTATAGACGCTTCTTTAATTTAAGTTACAATTAAAGAAGAAGTAGGTACCTTCAGCATTTTTTTTCTATTTATTTAGAAAACATACCTACAGTTATTAATATCAATATAAAAAAGAAATTGCATGTTTTCTTACAAACCTGTAGTTTCGTTAATCATTAATAAACGTTAATTTTTTCCATTTTAAAGCAATTGTTAACAAAAATACGCAGGTTGTCTAACACTGACTGAACCATATACTTAGTACATTTGCATTATAATTATAAGTTTTGAGATTTTCGTGATCGTTTACTATATAGTGATTAGGTACTAAACTTCTGACTTACAAGAATCGAGGTAAAAACCCCGTCCAAAATAATAATTTAAATTAAACTACACTAAGTATAACGACTTTATGTTAACTTTCACAATTATTTTTGATAAATGCAAATTAGAATCTATGTGATTGTTAAGTAATTTATATAAAAACAATAAATCTAGGTAAGTCCTTCTTCTTTCCAGTGAAGCTATGTGATGGTGTTTTGCTGAGGCTAAATAATCTCCAAATTATGAAGATTATTTAGCCTCAGCAAAACAACTTCAAAACGATTTCCTGTACGATAATACGAATGTTATTATTATTATTGTTTATTTATTATAATGTTTACAATAATTCTTAGAACTAATACATAGTCCCTCAAAACTGTATGAACAGTTTGTCTGAGAGATCAGTATTGAAGGGTTTAAGTTCATATATTTTTATACTGAAAGGATTGCCGCAGGAACATTTTGTAAATCACAAAGTCATAAAGAGTCTTGTTACGTTATCTGGGGTACGTTCAGAGCCGCTCAATCGATCGAAATTTAGACTGGTTAGAAATCCGCTTGTTTCCTACTTGTCAAATCAGCAACTTTTTATGAAATGTCAAAAACACTTATTTGTATGTAAATCGCGAGGTATGACGTCACTCCTCGTTGACTCCTCTTGGACTCCTCGTAAATACTTGACTACTCAAATCAACAACTTCTATATTTTTAACTCAATTAGATGAAATTTCGACTAGGCGAATTTTTATCCTGCCCGTTCAGAGATGCACCGGAAGTGAAGTTTTATCTGACAGCGGCTAAGGTGCACGTTCAGGGGTACGTTCAGTCGACCCAGTTCGATATTTATACCGATCGAATCTTATACTAGTGGGACGCACTGAACGTGCACCTTAGCCGCTGTCAGATAAAACTTCACTTCCGGTGCGCCTCTGACGGGCCGGATAAAAATTAACCTAGTCGAAATTTCGTCTGACATGTGTCTCTGAACGGGCAGTATAATTTTTAACCAGGTTAAATTTCGATCGATCGAGCGGCTCTGAACGTACCCCAGTGCGTCCCACTAGTATAAGATCGGTATAAATATCGAACTGGGTCGACTGAACGTACCCCTGAATAACAAGACTTATACTCCGTTTTTTTAACGTTGCGTTATCGATGCCAACTTGTTTTGCGGCCCATCAACTTCTTTTACTTTACCACTTTAAAGAAAGCCAACCGTAAAACATATGTTTGTAACAAGGTTATTGTCTGCGGTTCCGAAAATTGAAACTCAGCCGAGTTTTAAAGAAAGAGCTGTTTGTGTTTATGGGCCGCAAAACAAGTTGGTATCGATAACGCAACGATAAAAAAAACGGAGTATAGATGAATTACCTCATACATTTAAGTACAAATAGGCGTTTACCAAGGCGTTTACGTTCCAAATAGATTTTGATATACCTACTTACCTACATACATAATGTAATGTTAATTTTGATCACATTTTACACAATTTATCTTTTACATGAATATAAAATTATTTTGTTAATTATAATGTAATTAATAAAGATCAAATTATAATAAATATAATAATAATTAAAGTCAATTATGCCTATTATTGTTTTTATTTAATGTTGTAACACAAGAAGCAGATTAGTACAATAATGACTCGACAGATGGCGCTGGTATATTCTGGCTAAATCGTTAAATTTCGATCGATCGAGCGGCTCTGAACGTACCCCTGTGCCTGTGCTGGAGTGCGTTCACGCATGCACCTAGGGAAAACCGTTAGAGCGACTTTTAATCTGACAGCTCGCGTAAACCCCCCGTTCATGCACGTACTTGCACCTGTCAGGATGAAATTTCCCCTGACAGGCGCTTCAAAACGCGGTTTTATCAACTGTCATAGTGAAAAGTTCCCCTAATCTTGCGCTAAGCAAACGCCCGTGAACGTACCCCTGGAGTGCGTTCACGGGCGCACGGTTAGGGGAATTATCTATGGTTACCGCGCCATTCTCGACCTTATTACCAAGAGAAAAGTTCGCCGAATGTCAAAAACCATAGACAAATTCCCCTCATCTTCCCCTAACCGTGCACCCGTGAACGCACTCCTGTGCATTTGACATTTGAGGGGTTTTGCGCGGGAACCGTAACGAATCACACGTATGGACTGATTTTCTGGCTTTCTAATTTAGTTTTTCGCGGTTATTATTGTGTTAGTGTAGTATGTGCCGGTAGTGAAAGACAATGTGGTGAAAGTAAGAAATAAAGTACAGAAATCCTATATGGTTCGACTCGACACTCCCGCGTAAATCATCAGAGAGCATTTTAGATGGCGGCCACTCGCAATCTAATGAGTTCTAGGTTAGGTTAGGTTAGGTTAGGTTGGGGTTTTGCGCGGGGGGCATGAAAAATCTGACGGACTTTGTTCCTCGCTCTTCTAAATTAGTTCCTTGCAGTGCTTGTTGTATTTAATGTGGTGGATTTAACATAATGATCTGCTGACGAGGAACAATATGGCGGGAGTAAGAAGCAAAGGAAGGCGCTACCGTACGATTCGGATTGTTATATCCGCGCAAAAGTCTGTTGAGCATTGGAATGTGAATCACCGGCGCATTCCAATGACTTTTAGTTTAGCGTAGGTTTGATTAGGTATAAGAAGACAAAATAAAATACTGTCTGAAGACTAGGCTGCATGGGCTCACGCTCTTCGCCTTCCCAAACGGGAGAATATAAAAAAAAGAAGAAAAAAAATTGACATTTGACTGCTTTGACTTGTATAAACGTTCGTCAATCTTGTTTAATTTATGTGGATTTTCCATTATAAAACACCGAGTTTCGGTAATTCCGAGCGCTATGGCGACTTCTAGCGATACCTCGGATCAAAATGGTGTGAAATCAAGGCGGCCGGCTGGTAAGTTGGGAGCGTATAGGCGCACCTATAATTTGTCCTTGTGGTATTGATTACTCACTGGGGATTTTGGTGTTTTCGTCTAGAATCAGCGTTCAAGCAGCAGCGTCTGCCCGCCTGGCAGCCCATCCTCACCGCTGGGACTGTCCTGCCAACCTTCTTCGTTATCGGCATCGCTTTTATCCCCGTTGGTATAGGATTGCTCTATTTCTCTGATGAGGTAAGCTTAGAAAATAGATTTTAGTGTTTTGTTTATCATTCTTTGTTGTTTAAGAGATGCTGAAGATCTTTTGAAGAAGGGTGTTTAGCTTTTAATGTCCTAAATAAATTGATATTATTTATCTTCTTGACAGTCTAGAATTCTGGTGGGTGAAATGATTAGTAGTTAAAATTAGATATAATTATTTTGTTATTGCTATCCTAAATACATTACTTCATGGATAAACTAGTGAATATTGTATCCTTATATTTAAAATAAATCTAAAAAGGTTTATTGGATTGGTTTACATGAGACCTATACCTTAATTACATTGCAATTCAGTCTCAACTGAACAAATGCCTTTTTCGTTCAATAGGTAAAAGAATTTGTAAAAGACTACACATTCTGCAAAAATAAGGACATTAACATAACATGTGCGGACTACATCAAACAGAACACGGACCCGTGCTTCTGTGAATTGACATTCAACTTGACGGAAGACTTCAAGGCCGATGTGTACTTCTACTATGGACTGAGCAACTACTATCAGAACCACCGCAGATATGTGAAGTCAAGGTAGATGTGGCAAGTTTACTTAACATTTTAGTGGGGCTTTCCCAAAGTAATTATTTGGTTGAGTTTCAGATATTTTGTCATTGTTCAAATTATGATATAAACTTCTTTATGTAAAATGTAATAAGAGAATTGATACATGTACCTCTATTATTATTAAAATTATACAGGGTGTTAATTTAATTGCATGCCATAGCTTAGGGGGTGTTTCAGTAATGTAAAAGGAGCCCATAGGAAAAATATAAAAAAATCCAACTCTATAAATAAAAAAGTTAATAGTCAGTATTTATTATGAATCCAAAGCTGCATCTAGCTCTCCGGCTATAACCAAGCCCGCGCTAGACTCTCTCATTGGTCCATAGCATATGCAAAGCTACTCACGCCGCGCGCCGCGCCGCGCTTGTTTGATTATAGCCGGACGGCCAGCCGCAACTCTGGGAATCATTATGAATACCTACTGATTATTGTTTTTTTGTTTTTTCGATTTGGATTTTTAAAATATTTTTTATGGGCTCCTTGTTACTGAAACATCCTAAGCTATGGCAAGTAATTAAATTAACACCCTGTATAATAATTGTATTGTATTGTATACATATAAGTAGCCAGTTTAATCCTACTGCTGCTGGGTAAATGCTTCAAATTTTTTAGAGATGACAACCAACTTCTGGG
>JARACY010001890.1:0-50259 GCA_029255725.1 Scrobipalpa atriplicella
TGTACTATATTGCTGTAGTGACAGGTTGTCAGCCAGTCCATCGCCTAGATAACAATAATACTAAAACCCTATCTAGCTTTACAGCCTGCCTGGGAGGAGAGGCAGGTGGTACATTCTATGTTTTTACATGTACATTACAACTAATTTGCGATTATTTTTTTATCATAATTTTCACTAGATATGTAAAATAGTGAATTAGTAGCCCGGATGGTGTAGTGGATAGGGCCGCGGCCTTCTGTGCAGGAAGTCGTGGTTCGAATCCCACCACGTACCAATGAGTTTCTCGGTTTTTGAATTTCATATGTACGTTTATTCGGCGCTTTTACGGTGATGGAAAACATCGTGAGGAAACTTGCACACACCTACGAAGAAATTCAAAGGTGTAACCTAATCAAGGATTGGGTTTAGTTTCTCTTCTGGGTTGCGGATGTCAGATGGCAGTCACTCTGTGTAAAAACCAGTGCCCTCGTTCAATCCCCTAGATAAGGTAGCCGACCCGACCCCGTGAAATACGGGAAAAAGGCTAGGAAGGTGATGTAAAATTGTGAATTATAGGATGTTACGAAAAATCCTAAAGGCAATAAACAGCTTTTACTTCGAAACATAGAACAGGATTTTGAAAAAGAAAATCAGAACTTATAACTTAAGTTGCAGGAAATCTTTCTAGCTGAATATTTTAGCAAAGATTTCTTACATTTCCACAAGAAATATCAATTTCTGATCAATTCTCATCGGATCCCGTCTCTGGTGCTCACAAAAATACTTTGGAGTAACAAAACTGTGTACTGAGTGAAAGTTGGAACTAACTTTTTCACAGTGATGGATGGATGGTATTATTCAGGAGATCAATCTTTCGCTATACTTCCGTTCCGTCCTTATTCAAGTTTAGTGAAAATATAATCTCGAGCGCGTTAAGTTGAATGTACAGGGAGCCATCAATTACCCACCTACGAACTGCCTAACTAATACTTTTGAAGATAAATGGAGTCAATGGAAAAGAAGTGGAAAACCTGTATTTACTTTGCTGCACCTGTGTACATGAATTTGCTTTACGAAGTAAAGTTTAGAAATAAAATTTTATATTTCATATAAATGAATAACTTTGTAAAGCAAGTTCATGCAATTTTGTAAGTCTATCTGACACTTGATAAGTTATAGGGTGCAAATAAGGGGCTTGTTGGTACTGCCAAATGCCACCATTATTTTGTTAATCTATTTTTGATTACCGACTATTGGTAACACTAGATTTAAGCAGCGCTACCAGAGCCGCGGCTGCCCCTATCAAAAAGCACTCGGCAGCGCCGCCGAGAAGCGCGGCTCAAATCCGAATGCCACCTTTAAAAATTATCTTATCGCGGTAATAATCCCGTTCAAAATAATAATCTTATTGTAAAAAATAAAGAAATTGATTTTTGGATACACATACATACATTAAAAAGATTTAATTTAGGTGCCAAAGGTACCACGAACTCTAGATATCATCAAATGAAATAACAAAACAATCTAAACTTTCTTAAGCGCACAAAGCCAAACAAATTCTAATTAATTAAGGGCAGAGTGCTCGTTTGTTTTCACATTTTGTTGGTTTAATTTTATACTTTGTTTGGAATCGGGCGTTGACATCAATATTATATCACGCACATTTCATGGAAAGCAAAATAGGTCAACATAGTAAGGAGCTCTAAAAGTACATTGTAGGTTATATAAACTAGTTAATACTAGTTATAATTATAATATTATATTAATATGGTGATAAATAAATATAACGTTTTTATAGGATATGCTAGTGACAAAACATCACGTCAAATTATGTATTTAATCGATGAATAAAGAGTGTTCTTTTAGTTAACTTTAATTCTTAATTTACTGCTAAATAGAGAACTAAAGAATGTAAACTAGTAATTGTATAGTGTTAAAGGCACTTCGGCCTTTGAAACGCATCGGTTCGTCGTCTGTTGATCACTGTTTCGTCCTCTTTTTAATTGTATATTTTTTCAGATTATTTACGTGGGAGGTCTGACGATGGTTTGCCCGAGGGCCCCGGGAGCGAACGCACATTTTGTAAGTTCTATAAAAAAATGCCTATTTCAAATATAATCATGCATTTGTAAGATTCCTTTTCCACTGGACATCGGTGGAGAAGATTCAAACATTTTATAGTTACTAAAATGCATATATAAAAAAAAAAACTATCACTTGACGTCTTGTGTTACGATCATTATTTATTTATTTAACAATTTATTGTACAAAACTGAACTTGCGTAAAATATTAACGAATTTGATAATAACAGGAAAATTTATCTTTCCCTTAACGATGGAAACTGATCAATTAACGCTAATGATTGTTTGTCATCGTCTTTATTGCTTCCTGAAAACAAACCATTTCCAATCACTATTATACCTTTAGGTATGTCTATATTGGATTTCTAACTAATTGGTCATTTTCCAATAAACCTATTGTGGATATTGTTACAACTCTGTAAACTATTGTTCTGTTTTCTATTTATTTGTCCTCGTATACAGTATTGTTAGACCTCATATGAGAGGTTCTAGTATCAAGTAACAAAATAAAAGTTGATTAAGGTACTTAAGTGTCTCAACCTTTGATAACTTAACTTGATATTCCAAGAAATTGGCTAGTAACTAAGGCTCGTATTTATGAAGCGATTTCAAGATTTAGAGCAATATTAAATACGGATTTGACAGGCCGTTTTGTATTGAAATGACATTTCTGAAACGAACTCAAACTCGCTGTCAGTCTCAAGAGCTGATTATAAATGCCATGGCATAGCCATAGCCATGGAACGGAATTACAAAATCGTAAGTTTAAGCTTAACCTGTTTTTTTTTTATTAACTTTCAGATTTCTACCGCACCCCTGTCCAACTATACCCAGGGCTGCTACCAGCTCTAGAACAGGAATACAGGAAACGGACAGGAAACGCCTTTAAAAGTAAGTTGTAGTTAATGCTTCAATTTGTACCTATCAAACCATATAGAAGTAGTAGTCTGTGTTTTCTGGCTAACATGTGTTGCCTAGCTGACATGCGTTGGTAATCAGTGGTCACTTTGATGGTATGCTAGTATTAATTATAGAGTTAAATCAAATTTTGTTCCATAACTAAATCCTTTTTCTACGGATTATGATGGTAACATTCTGTTCGTCACCACGTTACATGAGGGTGTTCCAGTCAGAAGACTAGATACTTAAATTACGTTTTGATAGCTAGCGACTTACATAATATTGTTTTTATTGTATTTTCAGATCACATGCTGAGCAAGGAGCTGGTATGGCCGGAAGGCGAGGCGCCTCCGAACAAACGTGGCTCAAAAACTGCACTCGCGCTCATGCTGCAGGGAAAACACTCTTCTTATCATACGTGAGATAAACACACATTAGTGTCATTCAATTGTATTTTTTTTTCTTTATTCATTTATAGGTGCTTCTTTTACTTACGACTCACTACACTGTCAAATGAACGCACGATACAAATAATATACTGAAGACTTGGCTTATGCCTTAAAAATTAACAAATTCAAGATGATGTGAAAAATCAGACGAGGCTGTATGGCTCTGTTCCTTTGCCTATCCTTAAAAAAAAAACAAAGGAATAGCAATTTCCAAAACTATTAGTAACTCACTGAAGGTTGATCAATCATATAATTTTGACGTTCAAATAAGAGTACAACGTTTTTAACAAACTCTTTTATCAGTTTACTGTTTACCGTCTTAAATTGCAACAGAATTTTAAATCGTAATACGCTTAGATTCAGCCATGTAACATAAGCAGTCTCAGGAATACGGTTGAAGTTGGATCTCAGTGAGACTCCAGTAAATGCTCTAATTGTCGAGAGAGTGCAGCCGAGCAAACAGCAAACCTACGTAAGCTACTTTTCACTTCACATGTATCTACATTTTGCTTGCTTTGTAGAGAAGCACAATTCTATTCTGTGCTTGTGACGTAACAGTTTGAGGGATATTGTAAACATTTAGTTTTACACATGGACCTAAAAGTCTACAGCACATATTTTGTAAGCGCGTTTACAGTATTAAAAATTAAGAACAAAAGAAAGTTTGGAAGTAGGTACATGAAAATCTTCAACCATAGAATTTTATTTGTTTAGTAGGCAGTATATCGATAAACTCAAAATCTAATGAACCGTTTTAAAAATTATTTCATTATTAGAAGAAAGCTACGTTCATTGAGAGTACAAGGTGCCCAAGCTTTTTTATTTCTAAGGAAATACTTTGATATTCCATTACTTACCTTTGTAAGATCGGTTCTAAGAAATCAATTTGCAGTAAGTCGTCTTAACAACATCTTTAGGAACTTAATCCAGCGTGAGTTCCCTCGAGTTTAGTTCGGTAATTGTGACAAGCTAGTCAACAAGTGTGGCTCGGCGGTAAAGCTCCAAACCACTTTTCCCGACGTTTATGTTTACCTTTCACTTGCAGTCTCAAGCACTCACCAGCTTCCACGGCGAAATCCTTCCTACGTGCAGTGAAAGAGAAAATTTATGGTAGAAAACATAAAATTTTAGAACTTCTTTTGAAGCGTCTAAGAAATCTGGTTCAGTTTATTTAGCTGCTTACTTATTGAACTTGGAAACATCCGACTGGCAGTTTTAAAAAGTTATTGGTTTTATCTTCAATAAAACTTTTCTCTTTCTTGTGAAGTATACTTCCGAATCTGAAAAATCTCCTTCTGTGAAATTATCAGCTTTCGTTTCCTTGAATATGTCTTTCATTTGTACTCCGCAATATTTTTGACAGGTCAATGTCCTTTTCGTTTCCTTGAATATGTTTTTATTGTACTTTCCAATATCTTTGACAGGTCAATGTCCTTGTTCTGTGCCTTGCAGTTGAACTCATGGTTTTTTTTAAATACTTTTATGATAATTATGTTTAGTTTATCTAATGTTGATTTCGCGTGACATCTTGTTTGCATATTGCAGGGAGGGTCATTATTGTCCATACGGCTAGTAGGCGTGGTGTCATAGCATAGGTAATGCCTAGTTCTATACCATTTTCATTACTTTTTATGCCGTTTCATGGTCTCATTTATTGTACGATCATATTTATGTGTATTATCTTTATTATTGTTGTAATATTTTTCCATTTTACTTAGTTTTTAAGATCCCAAATTAATTTAAATAAATTTTATACTATTTCTTATTTATATTTGAAGTTTCGACTTATGTACGATACGACGTCAATGTCCCGAAATTTTACAGGTGTTAGGTGTCTTAAACACAGTATAGTTGGTTAGACCTCTTCACGAAATATCTTGGTCTGTGTGTTCGAGTCCCACTCGCGTGAAATTATTAGTTTGTCAATTTTCATCAATTGTATTCAAGTAATAATAATAATAAATGAGGCCATGTCATATTATTTTGAATAATATTGCTGAATATCTATATTTATAATTATTTATTTTGTTGCAGTGCCAGCCCGGTCGACGACATGGAATTATTATCGGTAGATTAAGAATAAAATAATAATTATTGTTGATGTCATTATACCTCCTCAAAAATATTACCATAATTATTAAGCTCATATTACTATGATCTTTGTTTCTGTAAGGTAAAATATAAACTACCTAGCATATCCGCTGTTTTAAGGTTCTCGCAGCTTTTATTTCTTTGATTAAACAGATCGTAAAGAACGTTATTACTGTTAGTATTATCCAATAAAGGCTATATTACTAGTAATAAGAAGTGTTAGTAAAAATATTAAACTTTAGTATAAGAGATTTTATGATTCGAAATGGTGTATAATTTGACTTGGAGCGACTATATATGTTTAAAAGCATATTTATTGATGTATTAATGTATAAATAGTATTAAAGTTAAAATTAATAAAAAAAGTAAATAAAAATTATTTTCTGTTGTGTTAAACCTTTCTAAGTTTCTCTTTTAGTTTTATTTTGGTTAACTTGTCAAAAAACTAGAAGAAAGACATGGTTCATGTAGCGACTACGACCAAAAGCGTGAAGTACCTTTCTACGAGTAACTGATTATGTCATGTAGGACCGAAACCGATGGGGTCGAAAGTCCAATTCCCATACCACTACAGCACGGAGGAAAACTTTAGAGTCAAAATGGCTGCTTGACTTTTGTGTAAAAAAGTAAACCGCACTTCAAAAAATAGCGATTTCCTCTAATGGTTTTCACCCTTAGCTTGAACAGAGTGTTTTGCACATTAGGTTCTTTATTATACCAAACACGTTCACCCGTCTTCTTTAGACAAAGAGCTTATGATTTCTAAACTAAATAATGCTTTACGTGAGTGGGTTTAGAAAAAACCTTTACATAGTCTAGACGAAATATACTTATTCACGCATACAATTATTAAGATTTAAATTATGTTTTGGTTTAATTTATTCTTAATATTTGAATCAAATGTATTATTACCTACATAGGTGTTGGTATTTTTTTTTGCAACGACTGTTTAATACAATGTTATTTCAGTTTCTTTTCTATTAAGAAGTACTTATTTACAGATAACACGAACATTACAAGTTCAATAACATTATTTTATGTCGTATTTTATTATTTCTTTTGATTTAGCTAACAAGTTACGCGAAGGATAAAAAAGAGTTTGATAGATGATAAGAAGTTTCAGAAAAAATATTCCAAAGATATCAAAGGCATTTTCCCCGAAAGGAAAAATTACTAAAGATTTATCAGCTCTGCTCGTTGCAAACTACTATCGGGTGAAATTTTCCAGGGAAAAATCTTAAAATGATTGGTTGGCGCGTTCTTTTGTGAATCTACGAGCGGCCCTCAATAATGTAACGCGAGTCAAGTGGCCTATTCAGTGAAAAAATATTGTAACACAGCCTTTTCCGTTTCACGGGATTTTAGCTTCAAGCTCCTGAAGTTATACGCGACAAAAAGTTTAAGTTCAGTCAGTGTAATGAGGTTTCCACTTCTGATTGTTTCAGCTCTTGGTATAACAAAAATTTTTATTTCGAAAATTTGGTTTAAGTATTTAAAAAAATTAAAACTGGCAATCTCTCTTTTTTACACTTTTTGATCTGGATACCATACATACATACATACATATAATCACGCCTTTATCCCTAATGGGGTAGGCAGAGCGTAAACAACCTAAACATAGGTCGTTCCGCCACGTCTGACAAATTTTGAGGGTTATTCCAGATGGATCGGTATATTGCTATAGTGACAGGTTGTCAGCCCATCGCCTAAATTACAATACTGAAACCCTCGAATCCCTTAGCTGACTTTTATAGCATGCCCGGGAGGATATGCAGCTGGCACATTCTTTGTTTTTCTCTCACTCCCAGTCCAGCATGCCGTAAAAATATTTGTTTAGTCCCGTATAATGTTTTGAATTTGTATCGGGGTGGTATGGGATCCATCTGCTAGTAGTCCACCTCAGATAAAACATCACCAACTTGCATGGGGATCAGATAACATGTCTATGTCCTAAACGGCTTACTGTGATCGATTTGTGGAAATGTGGTTCTGCTTTCTTCATTGCCAACTACTTTGTCTCGATCACTACTCGCTTAGACTCAAGAGCATGCACCCATTCTATAACTATTATAAATATCAGTTATCATATACTTAGTATTGCTTATTTAGGGATTAAATGGCACTACGTGTACTCTTAAGTTTACGATGTTAATTGCCTACGAATTTAAAGTACGTTGCCTACCTATATGAAATGTGTAATTAACCGAAAACAGACATGTAAATTTTCATTTGGGTGAAAGTGCCGCATAAATTATTCGTTGTGTATCTTCGGCAACGTGATGAAATACGAGAATTATGCACGTCGAGTCTGATAATGTCATTAGTTTACGAATTATCTTCCTCAATGTATTCCACATTTAAATTCAGTAGGAATGACGTCGGGATAACAAACATAAATAGATACGCAGGTCGTGGCAAAATTGCCTACATAAGTGAAACCCTGGTACATTCGCGCTCAAAACTTCTTCTATAAAAGAAAATTATGTTTAGCGCACACGGTATTCGGAACTACTCGCTTATGCATTCAAAGTCTTAAGACAATGTTATAAAGTTGGGGGGAACTCGTTGAGTTTCTTTAAGTTAAACGGGAAGAAGCGTCGAGTATTTGATTTCGTTGGAATTGAAAATTGTGCCCGTAGCTGTACGGTGAACATTTATCAGTCGATGTGGCTTCGTTAAGCAAATTTGTATTATTAACAAGCGATGTAGAGTGTAGGGAATTCGTGAGTATGTTTCAAAAACGTGCTGTAAGAAGCTAGAAAGGTTTCTGATTCATAGTTAATCGGGTCCGAAAAGGATTTTCGAGAAACGCCCACAAATCTCTTCTCATTTATCTGTAGGTAGAAATAAAGGTACCTATAGAAAATTACAGGTAAGTATAGACTTATTTTAGTTAGGTTGTGTTTTTTAAGGAAATAGCACTTTATTTTAAATTTATTTAATAATTTACATAAAATCATGGAAGTTACCTATTTGGAAAAATGTTATGGTATGGCATAGTAATTCCAACGAAGAGAACGAACGCCCAGACACAGATCATCATCTTCAGCTCTTCCCCACAGAGGGCACGAGACATATCATAATTAAAATACCTATCTGTGAGATAGAGAATGCAGAAAACTCGCGATATGGAAAACAAACATAAAGCTATGTTAAGTATTCTCACAGTCAGGTACCAGGCTAGCAGCCATCAGAGAAGCCACGTAATCGGTTCCGATAGGGTAATATTGTGAGTGCTCGCCAGATCCCGGTAATTCCATCCCACGGGAGTGCCCGACCACCCGTCCCCTCGAGCGCCCCCGCTGTCAGTAAAGATTTTCAAAATGTACCTAAATTATTTTCCTCAGAATTGTCAATGTGTTTGGGAATTACGAGTAAGTTTTACTTGTACGTACGTACTTGAACGGCCATTTTCCTCATTTGCCGCTTTTAGGCCCGTATTTATAATCAGCTCTCAAGAGTGACAGCGAGTTTAAGTTCGTATCAGAAATGTCATTCCAGTACAAAACTACTTGTCAAATCCGCACTCAATATTGCTCTCAATCTTGAGATCACTTTATAAATAACGAGCCTTATTTTAGCTGGTTTAGTTAGTCGATTTGCAGAGAAACTAATCTTTATGAGGAGATGCGTAATTAGTTTTTGCCGAATTTGTGATGAGCAAAATAAAATTGAATATTTCGGAAAAACTACTTTACAAACTTTACTTTGTTAGTATTTATTATAAAAAAAATATGGAATTCAATAAACTGGGCCCTGATTCTCCTATTTTGACAATGACAGAAAGTTAATAATTAGGAAGCTTATGGCTAATGGCGACAAAACGCTGTATCTAAAGAGTACATTGAACGATTTGTGCCAAAAGAAAAACTAAAGTGTTTAAAACAATCAATGTATAGCAAATTCGTTTTTGTGTGTTCGAAATCATTTTGACAAGTTCGAACATCGTTCATTCAAAATTGAATGAAATTTCAGAATACGGACACGATTACATGTCAAAAATTAAAAATTACAAAATAGCTTTTGACTTATTGTGCAACCCATTTTGTAATTCTTAATTTTTGACATGTAATTTTTAATATTTGACAGAATTATTAAAAGATTCTTAATTTTCTTATAAAATTCAAGCCCTTGCACTTTGAATTACAAAAAATTGCAGGAAGAATGCCCGAATCAAGGTTTATCCTCTGCTATAAAAATGAAATTGAAGTTCTATATAGTTTCGGCCAAATCGAGAAAACTTGTATCTCTTTTTGAATAATTCAGTAATTATAGTACATATTACTTTGAAATGTTTCATATAGATGCTTTAAAGCATACAAATGTAAATAACATAAGCTTTCTGTTCATTTTATAATGGAATCAAACAAAAATGTAAATAATAATATTTGAGGTTAGCACAAATACTGGCGTTGTTCAAAGTTTATTTATGTTTTGGTACATCCGCAATATCTTATTTTATAGAAAACAAGGCATTCTCCTACCAATAAGTGAGATTTTCTAGATATTTTTGTTAAATATTAACGAAGAAATTTTGGTACAGTTTTAGGGACTTTTGTACCATAGAGTAGAATACGTTACTTTTTACGAGAAAGTTTAAAATCGTTAATACCACTAAACTAGCGGCACTTTGTAAAAAAAACTTGCAAAACATTAAATTCAATTTTGAGTTATTGAAGTAACTGAAACAATTGCAAAAGTATTTAAAATAATGAATTTAACAGCAAATAGAGTACTGTTGTTATTGTGATAATTTGGGTATTAATAAGTGCAGGATAGTATTTCACTCGTGAAAAATAATTATTAGGAATAATTTTTTCAGTCGATGTTTCAAATAATATGTTCATTTGGGGAATTACTATTTTAATTACAAAAAGGCGCTAGTGTTCTTGTAGCAACGCTCGAGCGCTCTCATCTGAGGCTCTCATAATAATCATAGACACATTATACAAGTAAGTATATGGTAAATAAGGTTTTATTTAAATTTATTTTAATATGGGTTAACTTACTTCAATATGTATACGATCATGAGCGTACGAACGATCTCTCTTCTTTATTATGTCACATTTACATTACATAGATAAACACACTGATTTGAGAAGTCGCGCTAGCTCCATTTACTCTTCTGTGGATAAACATCTATAGTTTACTAGATGACCCGTTGTACTTCACTACTACCTATCCTGACTACCTATACATTAAAACTCGTCATATTAAAAGCCTCAGCCATCCCAGCCCTCAATTACCTCTCCCTCCCGGCCCTCACTTCCCTTTCGCTCCCAGCCCTCAATTACCTCTCCCTCCCGGCCCTCACTTCCCTCTCCCTCCCGGCCCTCACTTCCCCCTCTCTCGTGGCCCTCACTTCTCCCTCCCTCTCGACCATCACTTACTTATCCCTCCCAGTTCTCACTTCCCTCTCCCTCCCGGCCCTCACTTCCCCCTCTCTCCCGGCCTTTACTACCCTGCCCCTCCCAGCCCTCTCTTCCCCATCCCTCCCAATAGCTATAAACCTAAGAATAATAATAATAGCTATATAATAAACCTAGCTATAAACTCCTTGTACTACATAATCCCTCTCCCTGCCTGTCCTCACTTTCCCCTCCCTCCCAATAAGCATAAACCTAAGAATATGAACTCCGTACTACGTAATATAAAAAAGATACGGGTTGCACTATTGCACTTGCACTCCCGTGTAGAAGCTAAAACTCAACAGATGGCGCTAGTAGGTTTTCCAAAACGCAACTCTGGTACAATTTGTATGGGAATTTCCTCGCATGTTTTTCATATTTTCTCACTGCTAAACCTAGACTCCCACGAATAGTGCCCTTTGAAGCACGGAATCCGTTTTTTGTCCAACAATCAGGTAAATTCAAACTTCATTGTCATAACCAAACAGGGGAGAACCTCGAAAAGTGATAAATTGGGAATCAAACCTAGGACCTCCGGTTCGGGTGACCATGGCTCAGACCACGGAGGCAGTTAAGTATAGTGTACAGAACTGAGGGAGCTCTACTGTCTTTAGTAAAAATCATTTATGGAGTTAAATTCTATATTATTTTTATACATTTGCCAATTCTTAATAAATTAGCACCACACACCACCCGCCTAAAGAAAAAAACTGAAAAACTGAGAAAAACTGGCAGTCAGCTACAATCTTGACTCGCAAACACCGATACTCATACGTCGTGACTACTCCAAATGGGGAAGAGAAGCGTCGTCATGCTGATCACATCCGACCTCGCTTGAACTTGCGACCAGAGACACCGACATCCACTCCGCTTATGGCTGCATCAAATGTCTCCTGCGCTGCCCACACCTACTTCTGTAGAATCAGCAGTTCTGGGTTCAGCCTTGCAACCACCAGCAGTAGTCACCCCTATGTCAGAAGCAGCCGCAGCACCTTCACAATCAGAAATTCGTAATCGTAACGCTCTGACATCTCCAGACGCCCCGACGGAGCCATCGCCTGGTCATACCGCCAAGGTAGCTCATAGAAGAAATGTAGGGAGGGACGAATGTTGCAACCTCGTTTTATATACTGTCCATTCCTTTTCTCTATCATTTTGTCAAGTGTGTCAATATACGTTCTTCAATACGAATCTATGTATTATTATAATATTATATTTCTCCATGGTAATAAGTATTTGGAGACAGGCAGAAGATAGTCTCCAAATAGTCTCGTATTGCTACAAAGTTCTGCAATGCAATTTCTGCTTTACGATCAAGGTGTTTTAGGGCATTTTGTGAACCGCACGCAATTTACACACAGCACTTATTGATTCTTCTTCTTTTTCTTCATCGTTTCCTCATGTCTGAGGGTCGTGACCACCAAAAGTAGCGTTGCGGGTCAAGGCTCTCCAGGCACATCTGTTCTGGGCCTGGTGGATTGCCCCCTGGGTGTTGCACTTGATGGACTGGATAGAACAGGAACTTAAATCATCTAAAATATTTTAAATTTTATCAACATTTCCCGTAAATACTCAGCCCATGACTCAGCTACTCTGCATTGTCAAAATAATTGTCATTATTGACAAGAGCAATGGCATTTTATTTTTTTTACTCAAAAGAGGTATACTTCTTAATAAAAAAAGTCTTATGTTATTTATTAGGGTTAGTTTACCACAACAGTAACTACACACTACACAAAAAATAAGTGTTGAGAAAAAATATTTATATGTAGGTATGTTGATGATGACAAGAGTTAAAACAGTAAAATGGTTTTAATTGTTATACTTAAAGAGTGCCATAAATTGTATAGTATATTTGCCTGAAATAAACGTATAAAATGGTATAAAAATAAGAAAATCGGCAAGTGCAAGTTGCACTCGCATGAAGGGTTTCGTACCATTATTTATACAAAAACGGCAAAATGCGCAAGCCCCCCTTAAACATTTATTTTATTTTGTTTTTAGTACTTATTTGTTGTAGCAGCAAAAGAAAATACATCATCGTTGCAAATCAATACTGTCTTGCTATCACGGTTCATGTGATATAGCCTGGTAACAGACAGAATATCACGTTTGTTGTATGGAAGCCCCCCTTAAATATTTATTTTGTTCTGTTATTAGAATTTGTTGTTAAAGCGCGGTGACAGAAATACATTAACTGCGAAAATTTAAACTCTCTACCTACCACGGTTCATGAGATACAGCCTGGTAACAGACGGACGGACAGCAAAGTCTCAGTAATAGGGTCCCGTAAGCAAAATAAATTATAATATTCATGATTCAGTGGAACTAGTGAAATGAGTGTTTTATTATAAATTAACATGGAGTTCCATCAAGAAATTAGGACACAAAGTATAACATACTTTTTCTTCTTTGTTTAATTTTATTGTCTGAGCCCCTATCAGTTTGTGTACTGACTAAAAAATAGCCCTGTAATTGAAAATATGGTTGGAAAAACGGCGCATTCCTACTTAATAAAATAACACTATATGTGAGTACAAAAACCTCTGAAATATACTTTAAGCATCCGTAAAAAATATAAATAAAATGCATTAAAATAGAAATAGTTAATATTTTCCTCGAAATGAAAAAGTTCACGGTTTTATATATGAACTCACCTTTATTACATTAAAACCTTTAATGAAAGCATCTATAGAAAATTATAATGAATGAAGATTGGAAATATGACAATAGCGAGTAGCCGAGTAGCGATGAAGTAGCAATTTTTTATAAGAAACGATTTTACTGTCCGATTATCGGATTCCTACGTCGTCATACAAACAGAAGTAATTAAACTCCCTTCAAGTTTCAGGTTTCTACAATCAGTGCTTTAGGCTGTGCGTTGATCCGTCAGTCAGTCAGTCAGTCAGTCATTCAGGACAAAGAATTTTATAACATGTACCTATAGGTAAAAGCAATGATAATTTTTGCGAAATATTTGAAGTTGATTTTATGGGTATTTTGTGTTGATATTGTTATTATAAAATGAACCTAGTCGGCAAAATTAAAATAATACAAAATTGAAAACCCTCAGAGAAAGATACTGGTACGTGGTTTATCTACCTATAAGTAAACTTTTTTATTAGATCCCCATTTCTAGCGTGTAGTGTGACCATTTATCTATCTATTACTAATGAAAAAGCTTGTTTTTAATTTTATGAAGTCTGCTACCAAAACGCCACGACTTCCGACAGTAAACTTATCGTCATCTCTAATCAAGCCTTTTTGAGTGAACTATATGAGCAAAATTACACAAGACTACTAGTTCTTCGAAAAGAAATATTGTTTATTCCACTGTTGTCATGAAAACTGAAAGAGACAGTATAAACGATTAGACTCGAATTTTAACCAAAATATGGCCATAATATACGAGATTGTTTTGTCTTTTTAAGAATCGCGTAAGAATCTTCCTACACTGCTGGCTCTATACATCGCGAATATAAATTTTGTAACCAAAAGTGGAATGTACTACGCCCAAAACCGCGCAAAATTCGCCGGATAGCCATAAGGCGCACAATTCTTAAAAATCTGACGTTGTCAAAATAGCAGAATACGGGCCCTGAACAAACATTCGTATTCGTATTTTATAAAAAATCCAGTAAATATGTGCGCAATTTGCGGAAAACGAACGAACAAAGCGAAAAGGAAAATTGTGAAACTGCCTCGGGGTGTTCGTATGAGCTTTTTTCGATAACGTTATTATACTTATTATCATACTTATTACAGAACAAAATTATTAAGAACGGATATAAATGTGTGGATAATAGGTCGGTGGTACCTTGTATACTTTGATCTAAATGGAGAGAAAATAAGTCATTAAATAGATTTACATTTCAGACATTCTTGACTAATAAGTTGCATATTTATAGACCAAGACTAATAAGCTGACAAGCATGAACATGTTTATAATACTTGTTAGCTTATTACCTAGCTCTTGTATTCTCTTACGTCTATTATAAATAATGAAAGAGTGGAATGTACTACAATACTACGTACAATATTCATTCATGCAACAAAACGACTAAGTAATTACCTAGAAGTATATAATGAAATGAAAATAAATAAATAGGTACTTTATCATCATCATTGTATGGCGGTCCTATAAATGCGACTCTAAATAAGTACTTTATGTAATTGCATAATGGTCTCCGGATCGGAATTTTTGTATGATACTTAACAATAAATTTAATAAAATATGATACCTACCTAAATATCTTTTTATAATAATTTCGCATTACAAAATGGTTTTAAAATAGGTAGGTACCTACATACAATAATTATGAAATTTTGCGAAACAAGCGTTGCTGGGCCGTCTAATTTCCCTCATTCAAATGTATTTGTGAGAAAATTTTGCAAATTAATAAAAGACGTGACCAGGGTCCCCGAAATTGCACAGCCGATCCCCCCTAATTTTGATGGCTATGGAAAATAACACAAATTTACTTACATTTTATAATAAAGATTTATTTTTATTTTTTTGTTGTGGGAATACCATTGAAAGCAGATTGATGCCTATAGAGACTGCCGACATTTTGCACATGATTTGGTTTTGCATGGAATTTCTGCCACGGCACGTCTTAAACTAAATACAAGAAACAACTTATAAACACTTAGCTTACAACTTAGGCTAGTAATAAGTGGTTTAAACATGCAACTTGTCGAGTAACTAAACGCAGTGTGTTAAGCCAGGGACGTGGCGGGCATACTTACAGGCAAGTCTGCAAACTGTCTGCATGATTCTATTTCAAAAGCTAATATTTCAAGAAAGGACAGACTTATGTAATTCATGTTTTGAAAGTAGAGTTAGACTAAGACAGTAGATAGTCAGACTGTGAAACTTTGCTGACTGGGTTTTAAGCTTTATGGTATGGCCCGGTATTTCCTAGCAGTCTGCTCTTGCGTGACAATGTGAATAAGGCTTGTATTTATAAAGCGAACTCGAGATTGAGATCAATATTAAGTATGGATTTGACAGGTCGTTTAGTACTGAAATGACATTTCTGATACGAACTCAAACTCGCTGTCAGTCTTGAGAGGTGATTATAAATACGGGCCTAAGTCCGGCTGTAGGTACTTACAAACCCACAGGAGGTATGGTAGGGTCTAGAAAGGCTTGCGGTTACCCTCCTACTGGAGACAACTGCCAAATAGCTTGCTGTGTACCATCGGTTATGTATGCATTTAAAAAAATGTACATTAAACCCTGAATTTGTATTCTTTTATTGTGGCTTCACTGCACAGCTTCACACGATCCTTCTATTAAGTACTTCTTGTATTATCTAGGCTAGATCGGTTTTGTTGTCCCAGGCCCAACTTTATTAGAACAAAATAACAGAAAAAAGACATTCTCATACGCTTCTCACGTACCTAGTATTAATTTTGGGTTTATTGAATAATACGTGACCCCCAAGCCAATCCGCACACTTGATAAGGGATCCGTGAAATTGGGCTCACTTAAGGAAATTGGGTCAGTCTTGTCTAATATTCTTCTTTTGGGCTTGGATAGACTAGACCGCTACTAATGTGCTCGTGATAGTCGAGAGTAAAAACCTCTATACATATACAACGTGTAACATAAAGGGTATATGCATCGTGAAATGTGTGAATCTACCCATGAAACTGAACAACTTTCCCTAAGAAACATAAGTCGAAATATTAAAAAAAAAACTTGAGTTCCCATACTAAATGCGCTATCAGCTGATGCATTTTATATGGAAGGTCAATTTTTTTTTTTTTCGTTTTTCGACCTATGTTTCTTAGGGAAAGTTGTTCAGTTTCATGGGTAGAGTCACACATTTCTCGATGCATATACCCTTTCTGTTACACCCTGTATACATACATACATACATATTATCACGCCTTTATCCCTAATGGGTAGGCAGAGCAAAAACGACCTAAACAAAGGTCGTTCCGCCACGTCTGACAAGTTTTGGGGGTTATTACAGATGATTTATGTATATTGCTATAGTGACGGGTTGTCAGCCCATCGCCTAAATTGCAATACACTGAAACCCTCGAATTCCTTAGCTGGTTTTTACAGCATGCCCGGGAGGAGATGCAGCTGGCACATTCTATGTTTTTCTATCACTCCCAGTCCAGCATGGAAGTAACCTCTATTGATTAAAAAATTACAATAATAGAGGTTTTTTATGGTGATAACTACTCTGCTCTTGTTGACCCGCTTGTGTAGCGTGATGTGATGATATATTGAGGTATTGAAAAAAAAAGGAATTGGGTTTATAATATTAGGTGGGTACCTTTATAAAAAAATCTTTCGATACCTACGTTTTTTATCGCTTTTTTGTTTGTAATCTAATTTCATGTTGATTTGTATAAGTATTTATACATTTTAGACTTTAATTACAAAAACCTCAAATCCATAAGAATTACATGGTAGGTATAGTTACCTGAATATTTGTCAAAAATTCTTTATTATAAGTACAAGATGTTAAAATGAAAATAAATTAGGTCCAATATATTTTGCTTAAATTAGCATGTAAAAATTACAATATAGGTAGGTTTACCTATGTAATGCATTCTGTTGCTGTTTTAATTTTAAAAATTTCGTAATTCATTGGGAAAATAAAAACTATTTTTAAAGCTATTTTGGTACAGGTAAAAATATTTAGATAATAAATTGAAAATTATTCAAATATTGGTTCCTCGAAATTGGCTGTAGCTCTCCAATTATTTGAACACTTAGTGGATTTTTAATAAAAATACTTCAACTACGAATAGAATGGGATATACGATCTAAAATTTTGGTTATTCATTACTATCCAATCCACGTTATGTAGGTAGGCCTGTAGTCCCGCGCAGTTGGCTGATCTCTGGAAGATTGGCCGCCGTCACCGAAAATCGGTTGGGAAGACTATCTATGTAGGTATGTCAGCGTTAAATTGTAACAACTGTTAGTTTACAAACTTACTAGTCAGTTTATAAACTATCGGTAGGTTAGGTTAGGTTAGATTATAAATTCCCTAAGATACATTATAATATAACGTCTTTGACTAAATCCCTGCGACAGGTACAATTAGTTATTGGGAACATTATACCGGGTGTAAGGGACAGCGTCCCGCAAACTGATAGGGGTTGCTCAGTCAACGATACTGAACACATATAACCAGGTATTTTTTTCAGGAAATGAAAAAAAAATTTTGCTTTTCCATACAAATTGTCTGATCAATGTGGTCATTTTGTATGAAAAAGCAAATTTTTATTTTCATTTCCTGAAAAAAATTCCTGCTGGTAGTTGTTCAGTATCGTTGACTGAGCAACCCCTATAAGTTTGCGGGACGCTGTCCCTTACACCCCGTATAGGTATTACGAGGAAAGACTTCTTGTCATGAGCACGTAGTTGACACACCCTTAGTAAATATTACAAAGCGGTTTGCTGGAATATTCCAACAGGAAAACGATTGAAAAATAAATAAAGCTTCCTCATTTATGCACCGACCAGACCAGATGAAGTCAAAAGCTATCTGGAAGCGCCGCAGGATTCAATTAAAGCAAAACATGGTGGAGATTCGCGAAATAACATCGGGGGTGTGTTACATTGAACTAGAACTTGCAAGAAGGTACAGTTTGATGTAGGTTACGTATTCAGAAATCAGTATTTAATTATATCGGATCTAAGCGCGGATTTTTTAGTAACTTAGGTCTTATGAGATAAATTAAAACCTTTGCCCGACTTCGATTGCATCAACCATGGTGTACAAAGCGCGAACGAACAAACGGAGAACTGTAGTCGGAAGGTTGCGTTTTTTTTATAGATAGTCATTATGGTATCTACTGACTACGCAACGCAGTGTACATCGTATTTTGCCTGCAAGTTGTGTTTTTTGTATGGACTTTGAGTCGGTTTCATTAAGTCAATGTTGCTTCACTGGCTCTCCACTTTGGCAAAGGATTCTTTACTTGCACAGGATTAATTGATCTTCGAACGAGTTTAGATTATAAATAAATAATAAGGAACCGACAGCCAACACTTAAGGGTGAAGTAATTATAGTGTTGCTTTTATTAGCTCTACTGTCTAAGATTGGAATAACGTTTTAATTTTCTCACTAAGAGAATTCCCAAAAGATTCACCATTTTCCCTTGAACAATAACGGAAAAACACTAAATATTGTAAATTTTGTGGTTTTATGACATGGGCCCCAAAGGGCGCTCAGTGTTGCCACCTCACTCACGTCCCGCAAATTGATACAGTGAACGTGACACACTCAAAGGTGGTGATGCTCATTGCGGGCAAGTGACCGTTGATGAAGATTACCCTTTTTGTATTAGTTATACTTTCTTGTGTTTTTGTTATTGTTATATAGAGAGTTGGAGACACTATAAGTAAATGGCTTTACTTTATCTCGTTCATTAATTTTGCTACAAACTTGAAAAGTTTAAGTACTTATTTTAATATCAGTATAAATATAAACATTATTTCTCGATAATATGGCAAACATTAACCTAAAAACTTTCATGCTGGACTGGGAGCAATAGAAAAACATAGAATGTGCCAGCTGCATCTCCTCCCAGGCATGCTGTAAAAACCAGCTAAGGGATTCAATGGTTTCAGTATATTGTAATTTAGGCGATGGGCTGACAACCTGTCACTACAGCAACATATCTATCTTAAACAACCCTTAAAACTTGTCAGACGTGGCGGATGACCTTTGTTTGGGTCGTTGACGCTCTGCATACCCCATTAGGGATACAGGCGTGATAATATGTATGTATGTATAACCTAAAAACGAATGGCATATGCTTGGTAGTTTAGTTATAGAATGTAGCATACATAGTTGTCATATAAATGCTACAATGTGCAATTTTATTAAAATGTTATTAATTTAGAAAGTTTACAATCACTTTGATGTTTCATCTAACAAGTTGTAGCAGACAGAATATTGAAAAGTTATACTAATAACAGACGTAATCATTTATACAGCGCCGAACGTAATTAAATACTTACTGAGTTTAATAACGAAACGGGGAAAAGAAAACTTATAAATATTTCATAAAATAGGCCATCGACAGAATGTTCTAGTGAAGGTTTCAAATGAATAAACAAATTTTATTAATTTGCAGCAATTTGAGGCGAAAATTTTGTTACAAAATAAGTACTTAAGGCTTGCTATCCGCACGAGAGTAGGTATTTTGCGGCGTCCGAGCAGCACGCAAAATACTTCGCGCACACAGCCCGGCAGTGAACTCGCATGACCCCGGCCGGCGACACAGTATACGAAAATGAGTAGTAGGATAATTAGGTACCCAGTCATTCTGAATTTTGTCTCTGTTTTTTTTTGAAAATTGGCATACTTACGAATTATGGGTCACTATTTAAAAAACAAAAATAATGGTGGTCCAGGACCATGTGGATTCGCAGCCATCTTGAAAAAACCCCCCAATTTCCAGATATCATAGATAGCGGGAGGGTCCTCGAACTAACTTTGGAGCACACCCTGGGCAAAGGCACGTGCTGTTAAAAAAAATCCAAAATTGTGAAAAACAAGATGGCCGCCATACAAAACAAAAAGTCGAATATCTCCTTAACAATGAAAGATAGGTAGAAAGTGCTCGAAGAAATATTATAGAGGCCAATAAAGGGCAACTTCCTGTGGTCATGAAAATCCAAGATGGCGGATACAAAATGGCGCCTGAAAAAAAAAATGCTCTGATTAGGCTGAAATTTTGCAGGTGGGAGGTAGTTGACGTATTGATCCGATATGTTTGGTTCTTTTTCTGATTCCACCATTTTTCAAGATGGCTGCCATACAAGGATCTTTTGTATGAAGAATTTTGATTTGGCTCTGGTGTGGAAACGGTTGCTCGTAGGGTAAAGTACTATTGTTTTTATGCATGTGTTGCATTATTATTGTGGTGTTACGCTATGAGCAACTCTTTCCGCGCCAGAGCCAATTAAAGCTCCCCATACAGAAAATCTGGAGATAAGGAACTTTAATCGATTCTGGCGAAGAAACAGTTGCTAGAGTCATCCACGACATGGCCGTATGCATGAACAAGAAAGAACTTGGTGGCCGTGATGAGTGTGGCACGAAGGCCTCGTCTACAAACTGTCTAAGACCCCAACACCCAGAAGAACGTCAAGACCATCGAGTCATTCCTACGAGGCAGGCGTTTCCACGTGGCAGTCGAAGGGGCTAAATCCTCAAAATATCCCATCCAAGCGGGAGTCGCCCAAGGGAGTTGCTTGTCTCTAACGTGTTATATCTATTCCATAAATACAGATGACATCCCTTGACAACTCTTGAGTGGGAGACGTCCAATTAGTACTTTGCGGATCGCAGCATTCATATCAGCCTCGTACAAGCCCAACCACACTGCCAAAAAGATGCAACCAACTCTTGACGCACTCCCTGATGGCTAAGCAGATCGAGACTCAAAGCCAATGTGGAAAAACGCAAGCCCTCATCACCGGACGATATGATCTACCACCGCCACTACGCCTTTAAGGCGAAGAAATAAAATGGACAAGCTCGGTCAAGTACGAAGGAGTCATCATTGACCGTAATCTCACAATGGCTAAGCACGTGAAGTATGTGACAGGTCAGGTGAGGGCAGCGAGAGCCAAATTAAGATCCCTCTTGGACAGCAAACTACCCATCAGGACAAAGCTCAACATTTACAAGACATACGTACGCGGCACCCGCCTGGTACGCCCTAACCAGCAACTCCCTGAAGAAGACAATCAGAGCTCAAGAGAACCCAACCCTCAGAACAGCGATAAAGGCTGCGAGATACATGAGGAACGACGTCATACATCGCGATCTAGAGTGGGAGAACGTCGAATCATGGAACCAAGAACATGTTCGACAGAGCAGGAAAATCATCCTTTGAGCACCTCAGGATCATCACTCCCTACCACGCACGCCCCCCGGACGTGGATCCTCAGATCCTGCAAAGAGGATTAGAGGAAAATCTACCAGAGGCCTGCCAAGAGCAAGATACTTAGTCCCAAAAGAAAACTACTAGCCTAGCCACCTGTTTGCTGGTCGCTCACTGAGCCTCCCCGATTTGGGTCTTACCCGGTGAGCTTGACCGCGGAGGGTGGCTAACAGACCAAGGGACCGGCCTGTAACTGCAGGCCGCGTGGAGAGTCCAGGGAGTCGAAGATGCTCCGAAGAAGATATCCACGGAGGATTTATATAGTTAATGTTATTGGGTCGATTGACTCGAAATCCACACGACAGAAGAAGAAAAAGAACGTTATTTGATTTCAAACATTAAATAATAGAATCGATTTAAGTTTTCATTGAAAGTCTTCCACTTGTTCAAACATACACACACACCCACACACACACAAAACATAAGTAATAGAAGATTGTTCTTAACGATCTCAGTACCTAGCAGGTATACATAAGTCAATTTCTGATACCCTCCTTTCAAAATATCACCCTTCGCCACTGATAGGCAGTACCTATGCAGGTGGCAGCAGTGGCGAAGTGTTCATAATAATAGATATCAAAATGTCACCCTTGTCACTGGTAAATATACTGATATGATTATACTGTGGCGCTATGACCGTTATATTCTGTGGCTTAGTTTTAACAAATATATTATATTTAATTTCTAATTTATGTATTCATTTGATGAATAAAGAAATAATTATCATTTCGAAAAATTTAAATATGATAAAAAGTCCTAAATTACATTAGAAATAAAATATTTATTTACTTTTTCTCAAATCTTTGGAGCGCATTCTTCTGACTCATTTTTCTTATGTCTTTAGCTGACTTTTTGGTCTAACCTTGCATCGCTTGTTAGCCATAATGAACAACAAGCATACAATTAGTTTATCTAAAACTTAAAAATTGGTCCCAGAAATTTTGCGAGAAAAACTGTCACAGGTCCGTCGTCCGTAAGCGCCAGGGCGCGACTGATTGGGCTAGCCGAGCCACCGCGTTCGCGATTTTGGTACATATTGGAACATGGTAAATACGGACTTCATTTAATCAAGTAAAATTCAGCGAATGCACCTAGAAATATGTTTAGGCTTTTAGTCAGTGTAAAAATAAATTGTAATTTCGTAACAGTTTGGACATGGTACAAAAACTAAATTCAAAGCAGAGGTGTCTTTAGGATTTTTTTCTATCGAGTTAAGTTCATGATATCATGTAACTGAAAGCGATTGCACCTGTGCTAGATCCTTAACTAACACATATATTTTTTTCAGAATTTAGATCTCAATATTTTTAAGTTTCCTATCGTTTTCCAATCTTGAAAATGCGGCGTTTGTTGAAATACCTCGCCTTAATCATAGTACAGTTATTTCTAAATAACAAATCAAAAATTGTGAGTGCAAAAAATCTATAATAATAGTACATAAGTTGTTTTTAGTTCTTAGTTGTTTCTTTTTTTGGTCCCTCTTTCCACACACCACACGTGGGTAATCAGCAAGTACTCTGAGACGTTAATGTAGCTTAGCGGTAGCAGGTTTTAATTACAGAAAGCGGTTATGAGCGAATAGAGTTACTGTTTTTGGGGTTCATCGCGTAGTTTGTTGAATCGAAAACCCATTCAATGAGAAGTTTTGAAAACGAGCTTCTTTCTGTACGTTTTTGATCATCGGCCTGGCCAGTAAATAATTAGCCGTTATGGCAGATTTTTAAATTTTGCCGTCTGCATCGTGTGAAATTATGCTAAGATTAGCATCCCGTGTCTTCAATATGTTATAAGCAATAAATAAAGTTAGGTATACATTCAAATAGGTACTTTTGAGAATAGGGTTAAACCACGATTAATAAGATACTACGCCACTAATCTGACTAGTATACAAACTAAGTCTAAGTTGGTTCATAGGATATTCTCCAACCGTTTAGCTTATGCCACTTACTATCTAATTTGTGTTCTAGGCTATAGCGAACTCTGTAGAGCTGTAGTTCAATCCAATTGACCCACATCGGATACTAGATATAGGATGGATTACGGTATTTTGATATATTTTAGTCTTATCTTTCTGGATCCTTATAAGTACCTATCTAGACTGGATTCATTCCGCCATGTTGGAAAATCTTGAAATGACCAGAGCACTAGATGTATATACCTACTTAAACCTATTGAGATAATAAACAAGATATTTGAATTAACAACAATGTTTTATAGCAAATGCAGAGTGTAGCGGTTCGTTCTTGAAATCCAGATATTGGTATTGATTCGTATGCGCACAAAATCACTGATTCTTGACTAGAATGGTCATCAGTATTTTTTTATCCTCAGAGGAAAGAAAGGGATGGCAATAATTTTAGTTAAAATTTAGTTAAGTTGTGCTCTCTACGAATCGATAGCAATCTCTACCTTATTATTTAATGTAGGTTTGTTTCTCGAGGCGAAGTACCCTCTGGATGCACAACTTTTAGTCAAGTCACCATGTACCTACTACATAGAACGCTTGTAGTTGCTTATACATCTTCCTATCAGTAGTTCCACCATGAGTATTACCGTAAGTGTGGCACGTCCTCTGTATCAATTTGTAGAACGTGATTGAGGTGCCAACCATCAAACCCAGGGGAATTATAATGGAGTCTGCTGTCTCGTTGGTGGTTGGCATTTTATTACTTTAAGTATATTGAACTAAGAAGATTGCTCATTTCACCGCAAGTGTTTTTTGTTATACCTAAAGTTACACTGATATAATTGATGACCTACTCGTGTTGTGCCGGGTTAGAGTAGCATAACATAACCCTTTATCTTGACGAGGGTATCGTAAAATGAATATAATCAGCAGCAGTGTCCCTTGCGAATAAATAAATGTTCTACTTTCGTTAGCCAATATGCGCCCGCCGTGCGTGATGGGTGAATTATGGAAAATACTTCCGAGACTCCAACAGACATTGTCGACACAATTTAAATGTCTACCTTCGAATCTAATCTGAAAGTTACGGGTTCGATTTCCTAGCCGGCAGATTTTATTCCGATTTGTTTTTAATGCTTAGGCAATCTTTTGTTAATTTAAATATTTCTTAGAAATCTACATACATTCCAAATGATCCTAAGTAGCTAGTGGTAGATATTGACAATGAATGTTGTCATAAGTATAGCACGTATCCAGTATCAATTTGCGGAACGTGATTTACGTGACAACCAGCCACTGAACCCGGCGTCGCACTACGTCATTAGAGATTGCCATTTAATTTGATTTCACGGCCCTTTCTTTACCACATTCTTTGAAAGTAAGTAATACCTACCTATACATTTATAGCTTTACTAACGCATCATTTATTTGATTCATGTCAAAGGTTTTGTTACACTTCAGAAAAGTTCAACATAAGATAGATAGATCGCAAAGAATTCTCAGGGTCAGAATGGATATTCATCTTTCAAATAATTGTCTGAGCGCGAATCGAATCCGATACCATCTGCCAAGCAGGCATATACACCGCTAACTAGTTAAGCTGTACCAAATTTTGTTGCTATCTAAGAAACAGAAAATAAAAAGGCACTTAAGTAACAAAGTTATAAGGATTTAACGCCAAAATATATAAAATAATTTTACAAAATAAGCGAGGGACTTGAGTTAGATTAAGTTCATATTTTATATTCACGCTTCGTAAATTGAATTCTAATACAACTTTTCTACGAATTATAATTTATTCAATTTGCTTTGATAGACTGATGAGATAAAATATTTAAAAGATATGATTGAGAAAGCTGATTTGTCTAATATTTTTGACGTCAAATAAGTTTGGTTTGAAAAATGTTTGAAATATTATCAACTTTCTGGGATATAAATAAATAAGTTTTGTGAATAAATAATGAGTTTTGCTTATCTACATTCAAAGGACAACGACTTTTCTCGAATCTCCGACTCCGGGAGATAACAAGTCCGTATTTCTCAGTTGTGTAAAGTTTTACCAGAGTAAACTGCAGGCTTTCAACAAATTTTGGTTTACAAGATTTTGAAGTGGAATAACAGCGATTATGGTTATTTCTAAAAACTGTATTAATTATTATAAGTTTTATTTTTTCAGTATTGTTCGGCACCAAGCTTACTATAAGTTCCGTATGTGTGTGGGGAAAGTGTCTTTAAATCTTTGGTGAGCTCGTTTCATACATTCTCATGTAGAGGGTGTTAATTTAATTGCGTAAAAAAATCACACTAAAAATATTATGTAAAAAATCCTACTAGAAAAATACTTGACTTCTCCATACACATCTGAACAGTGTAATTATTTTTGTAGTAGGAGTTTTTGAATATTTTTATGCGATCCTTTATTGTTACCATAACACCCCCCTAAGTAAGTATATCGTCAGCGCTGTTATTCTAATTTTACTACATAATTACTTTTACTAACCAATTAACTTGTTTGATAGTCTATATAGGTTATAACAACCTCACACGGGCCAATATATTTCCAATCTTGTTTATGGAAATGTGGACAAGCAAGTCTTAGTTTCAATTATGGATCCATTTAGTTTGACAAATTCATTTGCATCCTGATGAATTTACTGTGGCTTCGTACTGGCTGCACGACGCTTACGTCTATATACGTAAATCACGAACTGTCGTATATATCCGACTTTCAGATACCCAGAGCCAGAAAATATAGAAAGTTGGGTGAGATGCGTTTCGTGTAGATGAAACCAACTGTCATCGCTGTAAAGCTGTGTAACTTCAAGATAAATCATAAAATTATTGAGCATGAGTTGTCCACCCACATTCTCGATATCAAATCTCACTTCTGTGGGTCTTCTATGAGAAATTTCTTAATAGAAAATATACAGTGCATTTTAAGTGTTTCCTTGATTTTTTTACGGAGTAGGTAGTAATAAAGTTTAACAATCTAACACTACTCAAATCTTGAACACGAAGTTTAATCTTGTTGCAAGAAACGAATACATACTCAGTCTAATTCAATCAGTGTAGGTACATTTCACAAGTAGCGTATCCTTTATTTCCTACCTGTTTCCATGCTCTGTGTGTATCTATGATCGGGCGGAACCCACTGAGTTCGTACTCGGTTATGAATACTGGGCTTTCTCTGTAGTCTGAACACGACAACGGTGCGCTATGCCTGGTTTACTCTACAGTCTGTACACGACCACAGCAGTAACGAGCCGTACACGCAAACCGACTGAGGCACACAAAACGCGGAATCGTATGTTTAAATAATACAAGATGGCGCTTCTGTCACATAAATCAGAACATCTCGTAAGAGACTTGCGGGCTCAGAAATATTAATGTCGTAATTACAAGAGACTTAGACTAAGAAAATTGAGAACATTACATTTTGCGGGCCGGATCCGACACGGGAAAGCTAGCGCGTACTATTCTGAAATAAAAAGAGCATAAGCATTATTAAACTTTTAAACATACTACCTAGGCTATTTGAAGGTTACAGGGGAAAAGTGATGATTGTCACATTTCTTTTTGTTATTGGCAACATTCGAAAGTTCATTAAAAATAGCTTACAGCTTTACTTCAGAATACAGGCTATAAACGCTTCCTGTCACCAAAAAATTGACTGTTTTCTGCTAGGCAACCTTTGACTTGTTGAAATTTGGTTCTTTCTGTTAACATTTACTTAGCATTTTTTAAATTTCCTGCTCACTTTCAGCATCTACTAAAATACAGACTACAAACGATGTGAATATTTGGTTAAATGAGGTGGCAATTAATATCGCTTTCTGCCACCACTCGCATAAATTTAACTTAACAATACAAAGATGGCGTTTTGCGTAAGGAAATGGGCCCAGACGCCTTAAGTCAGTGTAAGCAAGAAGTGATTAATCGTAGGCATCTTAAGATGTTTTAGTATTGAAGGAGCGTTCTCGGTTTATACAATCTCGGTATTATAAACCTGGGTATTGTTAGCCTAAATTGAGAGAGCAATTTATGCAGAATTGTTGTATTTGTGGGGCTTTATGATCTGAATAGCTATTGGCTTCTCTGATAGAATGGACGTTGTTACGTTGATCGTAGATAATACGAGGTATTACCCTGTTTTACTTTAGGTGTTTGTGCGCTCGTGATAGCAAACTAATTCCTTCAAAGCTTGATAGGACATGGTCAGCAATCGATCTAAGCTTACTGTATGTTGGCAAAACGGGTGTTGAGAGCAGTATAATGTCAAATCAACTGCAATTTTAAGAGTTCTTGGAACAAAAAATATAGTCAACAAACCTAATATTACAATCTAAGGTCAGAATTTTATCCTATTGCTACTGACACTTATTCATGTGGTAACCTTTCTTCATCGGAAGTGCTTAATAAGTCTACAGACTTGAAAAGTTGGAGCCACACACTTTGCGGCGCTTCATTACGAACATGTTTCATGCGTAATGTGTCTCGGAAGTTTCCTTCGAGTCAGAGTTCGCAGAGAACTTGCCCTGTCTCTCTTGACTTGTCTCTCCAAGTTATTGAGCCTATAGCAATAGGCTTCACAGTATGCTTTGTAATGACTGCCTTTGAAACCTAAGGCGATGTGATTAGTATTTAAATAAGATGTAGATTCAGAATAAATTAGTCAACTAAATGTTCGAGAAAAAAATGAATATGATACTAGAAGGTAGGTATGGAAATTTTGGCAAAAATGATAAACGTATGATTGTATAAACGTACTCCTATTTGGGTGAGGCCGTAAATTTTGCCACATGTCGCGTAGACAGGTATCGCGCAGAGATCGCGTAGGGATCGCGCAGAGATCGCGTAGAATCAAATGGTCTGGAATATACACTGACCACTATACCAATATAATATATAATTCTCTTAAATAAGTGGTCAGTGTGTTCCAGACCTTTTGATTCTAGGCGATCTCTGCGCGATCTCTGCGCGATCTCTACGCGATCTCTTCGCGATCTCTGTCTACGCGATATGTGGCAAAATTGACGGCCTCACCCATTTGAAACAAATTTACAGTGCAAAGGATCAGTTTGGTAGTACTCATATTTTTTTTATTTTTGGAAGGCTCTAGCATACCCGATCTGATATTATATTATCTATAGGAACTTTTAGTCTTATCTTATCTTATTTAGCCGTTAGTGTCCCACTACTGGGCAAAGGCCTCCCTTCCCCATAAACAAAAATAAAAAATATGAGTAAAGCCAACTGTTTATGAGTAAAAGGTCCTACGCTACCCAAACTACTTAACTAGCTCCAAAACTAATCATAGAAATTTGCAACTCAAGTCCACACATATCCACCCACACTCACTACGAACTCAGGCCGAAAGCATACGAAAGTTTGGTTTGGTTTAAAATTTCGGGGAGCTATAATAGAAGTTTCCAATTCTGAATGTGCGGACCCGACGGACCCGGCGGAGCCCGACGGAACCCGGCTTCGAATCGAGCTAAAATCAACGTTCCTATTTTAATGAGGCAGTACCAGCTGCCAGCCCGTTTGCGAATTAATTAAAAACAATGCGACCATGCGGTGAAGCCAATGCTATGCCCAATAAACTTTTGGAATACCCTCATTTCACGGTCTACGATTATTAATTGTCTCTAAAAACGTAATTTGAATCCGAATGAGTAGAAATAAGTATAAACTTTCGTTTTAATTTTGGACTGATTGCTTTATTCTGAAGTTTCATAATTTAAACCCAGTAATTAGATATGTAAGAGTGAGTTTCAAACTATGAAATGAAAATACAGCTACCCGCAAACTGATATGGGTTGTTTAGTCAATAAAACTGAATAACTTTCACCATGTATAATACCATGTCTATAGCAAATAAATATCTTTATCTTTCATTAAGAAATTATTTCAGGCAGTGAGATATTTTTTTAGTTTACCAAGATTAGACAATTTAGATATGGGTAAGCCATTTTTTTAAAAATTACTTGTAAGAATTTATTCACAAAAGTTAATCAGTTTCGTTGACTGAATAACCCATTCGTTTTCGGGAAACTGTCCATTACACCTTTTAAGGAAACCAAGAATCAGTTACTACATTTCCAATACTACATTTGGTGACATAAAAGAATAGCCTTGACCTTCAGAATCATACCTTTTACTTTTAACGGGACTAAGGAGTGCCTTAAAAGGGATCATCAAAGAAAACATTACCATAAAAACAAAAGTCCACCGCAGCCGCAGGCTTTCCGCAGTCAATTACCGTAACTCAAACAAAGCAAGTCATCCCAAGAGTGACTTCGACGAGAGCCTGCTGCTCAAGTTGTCGCATGAACTGCTAATAGTCGCGAAAATTGGCAACATGGCGGCCAGAAACAGTAATGACACTCCACATGAATAATTTAGCTAGTTCTCAACTAGAAGTGTTACTACTCGACGCGAGCGACGGGAAGCTGGTGAGTTTGCCTCACTTAGAGGCAATGTGGAGTATAAGTTCTCTCTTGAGTGGTATCGTAGTATGATGACTGTTGAAGTTGAAAACCCGTCATAGTCCGTCATTTTATTTTCCGTAAGAAATACTTAAGTCTTCAAGGATTTGTCGTATATAGACTAATTGTGTATTCACGGTGGTATGGAGAGATCCCAAAATTTCTTTATAGGTATAGGATTATAGGTAAAAGCTTGTTACAAGTTCTTTGTAATTTTGTATAAAAGCAACAAGAAAACAATTTTAGAGAACGCAATATAGAATTGTATTTTTTAAATTACACAATTCATTGCTTCGTAAAATTTTATATCGATCAGCTTATTTATAGGTATGTTTTAAATGTAAGTATTTCAGTTAGTTCTGCAATTCGGGCGCAAAATGTTGCAACAAACTCGTAGCAATACTACCTGTTGTACAAAATTAATTGTTAAAGTACGTGTGAAATCCACAAGTGCTCGTACGAAGCTATATTTTAGACTCAAGTCGTGGACTGCAACAAGGCAACACTCTGCGCCAAGGAATACAAAAGACCATATTTCTATATTAGGCGGAAGCCACGTCTTTTTCGCATGCGCGAATTTTCTTGCGTCAAAACTGGCGGCGCGTCTTGCGAAAAAAACAAACGTATGGGAATGTATGGGAGAGGCCACGTCTTTCGGAGAGAGGCCACGTGTTTCGGCGACCGGCGGTGAAAATTGCGAATGTCAAAAAAATCGCCCGTGCGTCTGCCAAACATCTGCCAAATCAGTACGGTTTTAGGGCTGCCACTTGTATAATTTTAGTTTTTTTTTTATCTCGTCACGGAAAACGGACGATTTTTTACTAACTTAATAATAGTTAGTAGATATGTTACGCACAATCCCCGAAATCGCTCATTTCGGCCATTGAGCGTTCTAAAACGATCATTGATGATCATTCCGCGGACTGGCAAACAAGAAACAGCCAATTGCCGAATTCGGGGTTTGGCAGGTATGTAAAACGACCAATCCGCGGAGTGGTATTGACAAAATGCCAGACCCCGAACTACATAAAAAAAAAACGATGTCATGGGACGTCGAGTCAACATGGGTCATGTCTGCGGGGATGAGTTGTCAGTGCAGGGTTAAGTTATCAGTGCGGGATGAGTTATCAGAACGGGGATGAGTTGTCAGTGTGGGGATGAGTTGTCAGCACGGGGATGAGTTGTCAGTGCGGGGATGGGTTGTCAGTGCAGGGATGAGTTGTCAGAGAGGGAATGATTTGTCAGCGCGGGGATGAGTTGTCAGTGCGGGATGAGTTGTCAGTGCAGGGATGAGTTGTCAGTGTGGGATGAGTTGTCAGTGCATGGATGAGTTGTCAGTGCGGGACGAGTTGTCAGTGTAGGATGAGTTGTTAGTGCGGGGATAAGTTGTCAGTGTCAGACAACTTATGATGCGCTGACAATTTATCCCGCACCGACAACTTATCGCGCTCTGACAACTCATCCCCGCCCAGACAACTCATCCCACACTGACAACTCACCCCGCACTGACAACTCACCCCGCACCGCACTGATAACTCTTCCCCGCACTGACAACTCATCTCCGCCGACACGATCCATGTTGACCCGACGACCCATGACAGCGTTTTTTTTATTTAGTTCGGTATCTGGCATTTCTTCTATGCCATTTCGCGGTGTGGTTGAATCAAAAACTGCTCACTTCGCGGGCTGGCATTTCATCAGTACCACTCCGCGGATTGGTCGTTTTACATACCTGCCAAACCCCGAATTCAGCAATTGGCTTTTACGTGTTTGCCAGTCCGCGAATGCTTGCTTCAAAACGTCTGTTGTAAGATTTTTCTCTATAGAGCAATGGCAGCAATTCGTGGTTAAATAATAAGTCTAAACCTGTCACTTTCTATCATGAGGGAAGAGTACGGGATGGCAATAATTCTAGTTGAGATCTTAATCTCATTTGATACCCCTGCCCATTGTCTGTATCAGGTTTTTTGTTTACTTTTATTAGGATGTTATTTGTGTGCAATAATAAATGATTAAATATATATATTTTTAATCCGACTTTTGCACCGTGATACTCAGAATAAAACCTCCTTGTACTGGGTAGTTCTCCTGATTGACGGAAATTTCTATCAATGTTCCGCGATAAAAATTACATTAGAATAATTTTACAGCTACAAGCTTTTTAATGTGAATAGTAGGTATATAGCTTTTTGGATGTGGGTCACTTAGTTTATTTTTTTTAAATGTTTAAGTTTTTATGTAATAAATAGTTAAAAATTTCCGTCATATAATTTCAGCTGGAGAACTACTACGCTGTGATAAGATTGCAAAAAATTTTCACCTGGCAGCCCTAACATGTTTTGACCATGAGTCCGTGCCAAATAACTTTGCGCGTGAAGAAAAATGGAACTAATTTTTCCAGTCTCCAAAGTGTCATGTTCTAAAGACACTAGCGCCATACATAACCGCAAAGTTATCTGGCACGGACATGGACAATATGTTAACAGGACTGAGCTCCGGCAACAAGAAAATGTGCCGTACGAGATAGCTAGATGTGAACTCTCTGTCCCTTTTGAAAAAAGGAGACCGTTCCAAAAGTTCCAAAACCGTATACCGGGGTAATATCCTATGGTGCACTGCACTTATTACTGTAATTCTGCTAGCAGTGGACCACCAATCAGACGTCAGCAAAACAGCAGTAACAAAAAATTTTATTTGAAGATTTTCGCGCTTTGCACACATTATAACTCAAACACATACGTGCTTTGATACCCCTGTTAAACAGTTATAATGGCCCCGATTCGTAACCATCCCGACTTAACTAAATCTCAACTAAAATTATTGCCATCCGGTTCTGTTCTCTCATGGTAGAAAATGACAGGTATGGACTTATATTAGTTAAGTCGCGTATTTTGCAACCATGAATTGCTACCAATGTTGAACTTGAGTTATCGCCTAAATTAAAAAATAATACTGAAACTCTCGAATTCCTTAGCTGGTTTTTAAAGTATATACCTACCCGGGAGGAGATGCGGCTGGCACATTCAATGTTTGTTTGTTTAAAACCGTATACTGGGGTAATATCGTAAGATGCACTGCACTTATTATCGTTATTAGGTAATTAAAATTTATTTTTCTGGTATATTTCAAATTCTGCTAGCGGTGTGTTATTGCATGCAAGTCCGTTTTCTTGATTGACATTTAAGTCCAAAAATAAACGAATTTTGATTTGATGCTGCTCAAGCTTATTTAAAAGCTCATCTGCGGCGATATATAGCGGGAGTCGGCGATATCTAAAATAGGAAAGAATAAAGTTTAAGAAAGAGATAGTAGGAAGATTGATAATCAAAAATGTTGACTAAACAATATTTTGTTTTATTTGTTACTGAGCCTTAGCCATACGGTTACGGAACAGTCTCCCCTAGTTGCTTTTATTTATTTTTATGTACGATATTTGCTTTTAATTATGTTTTTTACTTATGAAATGAACGATTACAAAGGGACAAAGAAATCACGTATCTCGTTCGATACGAGTTCTATCTCACTCGACTCGTTTTTTATATGATAGCTCTGGCAGACCATATTCAATATTAAATACAAGTTCATAGGGCGCTACCTACACCCTATGAACTTGTATTAGAATGTCAATTTTTTATACCTAGTGCTCAGTCCTGTTATTAGCAATAAGTCCATGGTTTTGACATGGCATATATTAGACATATATTGACATTACGTGACATGTTTACATAAATTCGCGCATTTGGTCGCGGCTTCTTAGTACAGGAGTCAACCTAGCGATAAATGATGACCATCGAAACAGATGAAACGTATGCATGGAGTGTGGCAAACCTCAATGAAAACTTATCAAACGTCTACCAATCGAAATATAATCGAAATAAAAAAGTATATAGTTCGTAAATAATATCTCCTTCATTTTGTATGTGTTCCAATTATGTACATCAAAAAGTTAAATTGGTAATCTACTGGATTACAAACAATAAATAGGTATTGTTTTGCTATACAGGCATCATTAATTCAAAATGGTATCATTTATTTAATATTATCAAAACTTTAGACAAGTGTATCGGCATCATGCTCTTGGTCTATATTGGTCATGGCCTGTCAATTTAGACGCCGCCGCAGAAACAGACGCCAAAACAGACGCAAAAGTTGCCGCAGAATCAGACGCGCAAAGACGTGGCTTCCCTGTTAAACTAAATTTCTACCCTAGGACAGTTTCACCACCGATACCTATTACGTCTTTTTCTTTGAAAATTTTGATAGGTAATTTTCTTACAGTACAAACAGCAACCTGCAGTATGTCCGTACAGGTATCTACTTTTATGTGAATAACTAAATCATAGTGTAGGTACTACTTGATCCTTATACGTACTTATATGGTTGCATGATTATACGTAATGGTTGTAGCTACGAACGTATATCTATATACATATACAATCAATCTCTAGAGGGGTCGTGTCTGTACCTTGAATATTTTTGTGAAAAATTAATTTCAATAGGTATTATTAACGACACCAAGACCAAAACAATTTTTTTTGGAATTTTTGTCTGTCTGTATGTTACAACATCAAGCCAAAACCACAGGACCGATTTTGATGGGACTTTTTGTATTGGACTATGTGTTACCTAGTTTCAAACTTAGGATATAAATAATCACGCCATCTGGCTTAGGGGGTAGGCAGGAAATCGAATTTCGAATGTTTTTCAACCGATTTAAAAAGGACTTTTTTATTCAACTGAGTGTTTTTTTACTTATCGGGAGTCAAACGCAGGATAGAAATAATCACGCTTCCTGACTTAGGGTATTGGCAGAAAATTGATTTCTTATTGTAGACTCATTGAATAGATTCTAACATTTAGTAAGTACCCCAGTTTGTATTGAAAACACACAGTGTCGAGCATACTGAAAACGCTTCTCCGGCGTAGGAGTGGGATCTGCTAGTCCGACGCGGAGGCGTGTTAATTTCATAGAAAGACAAAGATCAGACAATGAAAAACACGCTTCCGCGCGCGGGCTAGCAGATCCCGCTCCTACGGGGAAGCGTTTTCAGTATGTTCGACACTGCGTTCGATCCATACAAACCGGGCGTACGAAGTCGCGAGCACAGCTAGTTAAGGTAGTATATATCATGGTAGATATTATTGGAAGCCTACTCTGCGAAACAAAAGTTTTGTAAAGTTGACATATTATATTTCTCGTTATAAAGTGCCAAAATTAATAAAACTTGTACAATTTGTAGAGACATTGGTAGAAGTAGGCCTGATTTATATTTCGGCTGGAGATTTATTATTCTCATTTGAGTTCCAAATTTTTGTCGTGCACGTGACGCTGAGACGTGGTCGACAGAACAATGTTAATTAGAAATAATTTGTTCTTTGTGTTTCTGTATTTGGTATCTTGAATTCCAATCCAACTGTTCTTGCGAGTATTGTTAATAAATCCAGGAAATGAGCAGAGTATTCCCTGTAAATAAGTATAACGTCTCGTAACTTACGTATACCTGCCCACAATACTTGGCGAGTTTATTTATTATCAACGAGAGAAACTATAACCTAGTTTTGTTAATTCTATCATAGTTACAACATACTCAATGTAATTCAATAAAATAAACTACTTAAGCTACAACAGAATTTACCTAATCGAAACATTTTAGTTGGCTTTAGCTGAACGTGTACACGTACAACTGCTCAGCGTAATCCTGACTTAACTACTACTGGCACAACAATGGTAGCGTCATTGCAAAACAGGAGGCTCTTACATTTTAACACGTTCTCGAGGCAGAGGAGAGCAAGTTTACAAAAACACAGTTGAAGGGATGAACGACACTTCTTATCGAGATGGAAGATTCCAGAACTTGTTTTTTTTTTAATTTTGTCTGCCTGTCAAGTTTGGCCAGTTTGTTAATTAAGGTACTATTTCAAGTTTGACTGCACGCAGTATGTAGCAGTAGACTGCCGCAGCAGGTCTTCTTATCTTATCTTATGTAGCTTAAGATGACTGCTGTGACAGATGCTATTCCTAAGGGAATGAAAAGAAAATTGCATCTGTCACCAGCGATCCAGTTTTTCATGTAGGTACACCTGATTCTGCAGCTTGCTGCTGCTACGTGCTGCAGTCTAAGGAATAGTACATTTAAATAGACTTCTTTTACGATATGTGTGGTTCTATTCTCCTAATTTGTTAATGTCAAGTTTCTCAAGCTATGAGTAGGTGTATCTTAAGTGACCTTATCAAATCTTTATACCAAGTGTTAGTGAAAAGTGCAGCTGCTTAGCATAATCCTGACTAAACTGCTAGTAAAATAACATGGCAGCGTCACTGCAAAACGGAAGCTCTTACATGTAAAAGCAGAAAACAAGTGGTACCTACGCTACACTCAAAACGAATTCAAATCAACTAACTTCATCACTCTACTGCAGACGGTGTCGCTTTTAAGATTCTATAACTTTGAAATCTTCATAACCAATTTTGATGAATGTTTAATTTTGTTTCCGCACAGGCATTGGCCGTGAAATAATAAAATAAAGCATACGTTCGAAAATAAATGTGGAATGTGGGGTGTGCTTTTATGAAGAAGCCAAATAAAGACTATAGAAGACTCAAGACGGGTTCCATGCCCCCAATCCTATAAATATATCCTCTCTCTCTTTAGAGTCGTCAGTGGAAAGCAAGGTTAAAGAGGTGAACGACTCGTCTTATCGAGATGGCGATAGAAGTCTCCAGCACTTGGAAGTTTTTAAAAGCTTGTGAGTTCAGTGTTCCCGTCTTATAGCGTGTGCTGAAGTTAGAATAGTATAGACGACAACTAGAAGTAAAACATTTTTTTGCTGCCTTTTAAAAAAATATACCGTGTATCTTTTACCTTCCCTCTCGCAACTGTACTTTTTTATAACAATTTTCTTATTATTTTATAATATTCATTTAAGCATAGTTTAGTTATGTTTGAGTACTGCGCTTTTCCCTTGCAAAAATTCCATACAAATCCGCCCCATCGTCATTTGTCGTCGATGACCTAATCAATAGCAAACGTTTCGACTGGGATACACGTGGGAAAGGGCTTCCTTGCGGAGAGGACCACTCTGCGGAAATCATGTCTTACAGCAGCTGCTCCTAAAGAGTTGGAATCCATTCAGTTCCAAACAAGCTCACAAGAGCAAAGCACTTGCAAACCAATTGACATATGGACACTTGTAACGATACGCCTTCATGTTTAGGCGCACCGTCACCCCACAAATATAATATTTCTTATAAATAACTTGATTTGATAAAAATTATCTATTCGTAAAATTATAATTCATCAAAATCGATTTAAGACTATTTGAATTTTGCGCCATTTCAGACGAAATCGCATCTGAGCTCTTATTGGTCAGATAGTTGTATGACCACCGCGAGAAGAGAATCTGCAAAGTAAACAAAAGTTTACATACTTTCAGATTAGTACTTAGTTGAATATTGTTCGAAAAATAACGATCATGTTCATAAATTAAAATAAACTTGAATATAGCATTTTGATTATTCAAATATGAACCAATAGCATTCAGAAATAAACTTGCTATTTTGTTAACAATATTGCTTGTTAATCAATTTAATTTAAATATTGATCATTATAAAATACGATTTAAATATTTGTCAAATTATAATAAACATCAAATACCATTAACATCAAATTGAAACAAAAATAATGTTAATCAAATGACTGACAAGTTCATTCATCACTGTCTGTAAGGATTACAGTACCTCTCCGTGTTTATGGTGTATTGAGTGTGGCGAAAAAAGGAACTAACTAGACCGTCAAGATCATACAATATAAAACTTCTTGTTCCATGTACATACATAGAATCGCAATACAAAATGACCCTAAGATAAAACCTCATTGTATTACGTGGAAGGTCTATGGTTGTTCATATCATATATTTGATATTTTCTCCGACATGCAGCGCCACGCTAAAATTCATGGGATGGAGCTGGCACATTCTATACGGAATTGTTGCGAAATTTGATCAAACTTCTGATTAAATAAATGGTGGGAATTGATTAAAAAGAACGATTGTAACAATTTCATAATTTTCGACTTAATATCTCATGTATTTTACGTAAAATCCTTAATTTTGTAATAAATGGGAAAAGCGCCATCTGTTCTCAAATTAGAATACTTTTAGGGCTAGCCTCCTAGGCTAACTTCAGGTTCGAATCCGGGAGCCAATGCTATTGATTCGTGGAGGGTAGTGTTGGAAAAATCTTGGCTGAGATAATTGCCGTCCCTTTTTGTTCTCTTATGTGCGACAGTGACAGGTGTGAAATTTTATTGGTTAAGTCATCATTTTGGTTACTACGAATTGCTACCATTGGTTATTACTCGACGAATTATAAAAGTCTTGATTCATTAGCGATTTTCAAGTATTCCGTGGTAATCGTAATTTTGTAGGTTTACACAGACGCTTCCTTGGAAAAACATGCGGTTGTGACACTTTTGGGAAAGGCGCCGGGAGCGACGGTCGCAACTAGGAAGAGGTTCTTGTTTCCAGGAAAGGCGACGGGTGCTGGTGGTGCCATGGCGTCTGCAACTATTTATCTGGTCAGATCTTTCCTTATATTTCGTAGATACAGAATATAACAGTGCAATATAAAGTTTTGTAATCACGTAACGTAAGAAAAAGTGTATGAGTAGGAGTGTCGGTACTAAGCCGTGTCTGCCATATTTGTTTCCTAATCATTGTAACTACGTAAATGAAATTCACATTTTTCACAAGTTTGAATCTAGCAGTATGTTGTTTAAGATCTGTGATATTCTGGTTCTACATATTGTCATGTGTTTTTGCTTATCTCCGTGTACTTCTACATTTTTACTTCGGATTGCGAGTTCTACCTACGATAATTTTATGTGTACAATTTCAGGAATTTTCCATACGATTTATTTGATTGAATATGTGTGAAGCTGAGATTTAAGTGTACCTATTTTTAAGAAATTATATTTTGATTGAACGAAAATAAAAGTACGGAACGGTAGGTAGTTATAACCACGACGCGCGGGTATGGAACGGTAGGTAGTACGTTGCGCGGCGCGCTTTGCCTCGTAGGTGCATTTGGTTAGAGCCTTCGGTACTCATAGTGCGTGAGCTAGGTCGTAGGTTCGATTTCGTTAAAACTATTTACACTTTCTGACCTACATTCAATTTGGTATGTAAAATAAAAGTTCTTAAATTTGTAAAAAATGTAGACGCACTTATTCCTCCATAGCAAAGTCGGTGGTGTAGTAGCACGACATGTCGATATCCAGAAATTATTTATCTTGTTGCGGAACTTTTGTACTACTTTTTAGCTAGTTCGAGTCAGACGTGAGAAGCGGTCACCCATCCATTTTAAATCGTACAATTTTATTAGTAAGAAATAGTTTCAAAAATAGTTCGAATTTGTTGATACATTGTCTTAAATTTACCCTGCAGATAATTGAGGCGTGATTTTAGATTATTGTGAATTTGTAATAGTATTAGTTAGGCCAGACTGTTTTGGATATTGATGTCAATAATCTTAGGTGGATCTTCTGGAAATTCGACGGATCATTGAGTACTTATATCAGGTATGTGTAGGTTTCCTCACGATGTTTTCCTTCACCGTAAAAGCGCCGAATAAACGTAAATATGAAATTCGAAAACCGAAAAACACATTGGTACGTGGTGAGATTCGAACCTCCTGCACAGAGGGTCGCGGCCCTATCCACTACACCATCCGGGCTGTCTTAATATCGTCCATGGATATTATTATTTTAGGTTATTTAGGTACTGCAGTTCCAGTTTGATTCAGAGACGTCGATGTTCCTACCAGAAGGGTGACATTTACAGTTTTGAAAAGGTAATATCTACTTTTACTCAGTATTTTATGTTCTACTACATATTTTGACTACAACTAAATATTATTCAAAATTCAGAAATGCAAAGTTTAATAATCTTTTGATACATCTTTTATAGCTAATTCAGGAAATATTTAATTCCATTTTATGAATATTTTCTCATCAGCAATTTTACTAATGACATTTTAGTAATAGTTATCTAACTAACATTTTAAACGGATTTAGAATTAATGTCATATTTAGATTCAAGGCCATACTCAAATGCCAAGCAGTGGAAATTATAAGCATTAGAGAGAGTTGCATTTCCGTGACTTTTATTCGTATAAAGTTTTTTATCGTTTTGATACAATTTAATCAAATGTTTATTCCCAGCCTTTTACATTTTATATGGAGTTGCATAGAAAGTTTGCAATGTCAAAAGTAATAAATAAAGAAGTTACTTTTATGAAAGTGATGTTGGATTTGAGCTTACTAGGCCAAGCTAAGACAAAGCCTTAATAGATTTCTCTAAATAAAGAATGGGAAACTATACAAGTACAGTTCGATTCACCATTTCTTATTACTTAGTTCAAAGAAACTAGGTTTGACAATTTTAAAATACAAAATTGAAGTTACATTTTAGTAGAAGGTTGAAAATAAATATTTACCTTTAACTTAAAGTAGATTCTGCAAAGGTTTAAAATATGTTTTGCTTGCAGTAAATTCTCTTCATATTTTCATTTTCTTTTATTTTGAAATAGATTCTTTCTGACTTTGTAATGGAAGATTAATGTTTTTTGTTTTCAAATATAAAATTTTCATAGATTCACAATTCTAGTAAATAAGTAAATCTAGATGTCGTGAATTCATTTGTTCCATTAAACTCAGTAAATGTAAATTCAAAAGAAATCCTGATATTAAAATCACAGTAAAACTAAAGTTACCACATCATTAAATACAAAAATGAAATACATTATACTCAAATTAAATTATGAATTAATGTGAAAGGTTTTCATTTGGAATGCCTAACCATACACTAGGTTCAGGAACAAACCTAGATTTGATGGATATACCCTCTTGTCCTTTTGTATACTTAGTAAAGTATGACTAGACTGACTGACAAAAATATTGCAATTTGACTTGAATTAAAGATACTTCCCCTCATATCAGGATTAAATATATTGGAGGAGCTCTGTCCAGAGTCTGGCTGACGAGGAGCACTGCACGGTGGCGGGAAAGGGCGGTGCCCCGGCTTTACCAAAAACACAAAAATGCTGTTGTAGTTTTATCTTATTTGAACCAGCAAATTTCTTACAATATATTTGAATGCTAAGATTATTAGTCTTCCTCACCCTCTAAAATCTTTATTGTTGAACATTTGCTAAGTATTAGGATTATTTTTATTCTATTCATCTTCATCATCTTTTTCGTAAATATAGTATTTTCTATTCTAATTAACTATCATTAGGCAAAGTAGGTTATACCATTCGAGTCATTAAAGTTCAGGGGTTACAACAGCGGTTCACAACTTTAGGTCCTATTATACTACTAGACGTTCATTTGGCCAAATACTAATCTTATTAACTAGAAACCAATTCTGTTACTTTAAGTTCTTTCTTTTCCTCTATTTACAGTGTCTTCAGCCTTGTCCATGTCCAGCCTTCTGGGAATCGTGTCTGATGGATCCGTGCTCTACCTATGATTAGCGTCGCGTTTAAGTGTAGTTTATAATAATTTCCTTGAAGTGATTTTCTTGCAACTGAAGAATTTTAATTAAAGTTTTCGTATCTTAAATTCCATCTTTACATTTACTAAAATCGTCCTTTAAATTATCAACATTTAGCTTTTCTCAATCTTCCTTAGCTTTTCTTAAACTTTTCTTAATTTCTTTTACTTCTCTTTTCTTAATTAGGGTTAAAAAAAAATAGGGCTAGGTTAGGGCTAGGGTAATGTTACAAATTGGTGCCGTGACCAGGATTGTATCGTTTTTTGTGTTACTACGGACTTAAATATCTTGAAACTATGATTTTTGTGTCATTTTATTTAAAATTTGATAATTTTCCTATTACAGTTGACTACATTTACTATCATTTTGACGTTTAGACTAGAGAGTATAGGCTTACAGCACGGTTATTTTGTTTTTGCGTTACTAGGATTGCAATTTCATTTTGACGTAGAGCACGGATCTTTCCATTTTCTTTCAGTTCCAGAATCAGACTTTTGACTTGCTGCGGAATTGGTTTCACTTTTATTTTTACGTGGTTATTTTTGTAACCACAAATTGTTGTTCGTGAAAACGGAGTGACAAGAATGGTATTTTAGCGTATTAGGTGTTATGAATTTTATGTTTTTATTTATATTTTTCCAGGGTTGTAAACTTTTCATGCGGTTTGTTTAGATTTAATAAGTAACTTGTTTACATTACCTTAATCATTATTTTATTGTTTTACACTACTATTTACATTAACATAACAATACATTTTGAAAATTACCTACACACAATATGTCTAATAAATTGGGGGTCGTTAGTTAACTTTGGGGGTCGTAAGAAAATTATGGGGGTCGTTAAGTTTTAAAAGTAAATTCAAATCTTAACACACTTCCATGAAAATAAGCTAGTGTTCTTAAATGTGTAATTTTAAAACAGTAACCTTCTACTTTAATAAACAAAAATGTCAAGCCTAGATTTCTTAGAACATTCCTAGTTCTTTTGAGTATTTTTAGATGTCATTAAAGATAGATGAGTAGCGAAAGTACACAAACGCGATGTTTCAATTTGAAATTTAATCGTATACCTACGTCTATATAATTCAACAACATCATGCTTCTCATGGTTATTGTATGGTTATTTAAGAAATTAGGCTACATTTTAAATTTTACAAGGCAACAAACAAATAAGTCAATTCAGTAACGTAAAATTACAATTCGTTTTTCTCAATCGTTAGTAAATAACATTTAATCAAAGCAATTGTTTCCGGTTGTTATGCTTAATTTTGGGTTTCCTTTTGCCAATATTTAAAACTTATGAGTTATTTCTGTTTTCTGTTGCAAATACTTACAATTAATTAGTTATTTTGTTTATTTACTATTTTATTATTTTTATTCTAAATTGATAAAACGTATATTTACATTCTATGCAACTTCGATAATTTAGCTGAATATTTATATTTCATTCTTTCATGACGCAATTAACTTATCTAAGGTTATTTGAATTAGCTTAAATCAAATAAATTTTTGATTAGGTTAGTTCCAGTGCCAATAAAACCAACCAAAATTAACAAATCATTTAGTTGTAGTAGTAGTAGATGTACAATTAATTAGGCTTTGCATTCATTGAAATTAGAAAAAAAAAACCATTTACATTTTATTCAATTTTATAGATTTTCAGAGTTCATTCGTAAACGTACGATGAGATTTTCTGGAGCTGGTTTATTTCTTCTATGTCTTTCTGTTACGTGTTTCAGATATTCGAGTGTTAGAGTTAGTGTTGTTTAGGACATATTTTTTATTTTGAAGCGATTTCAGGAAAAATACATCGTTGATTGTAGAAGGGTTTATTGATTTTGAATTTCCAGGATTTTAACATTTTAATTATTTAATTTGTGTACCTATTTTAATTAACAAATTATTTTCAGATTTCTTCATCAACAAACATAATTATTTCTCATGTTTGAATTAAGTAATGGGTTTAGAAGGTTTAGTTTCTAAGGCATTTTTGCGCGTAATTAATTTGATAACAGTTTTTCTCTACATAAAGTACAGCGTAAAATTTTGTGAAAAACATAATAAGCGATTGCGTAATATCTTGACATCCTAAAATCCTAAAAAAAAAAACCAGACATTTTAGTGAAACTGTATTTCACAGAGGACACTTGAAAAAGCGAGCATTCACGAGCAAAGTGATACAACACGAAAATTAAATCAATATGTTACGCGAGCGAAGCGAACGCGACGTAATAAAACTAAATCATTAACATGACGCGAGCGAAGCGAGCGCGACACTACTCGAAAACTTCTTTTTCTGTTGTATGGGTATCAAGTCGATCGACCCGATGAACCCTGGTGTCAACGTTTTAAACCGCCTTATAGCACAGTAAATAAACCTCTGACATGGTTGTGTTACGACCACTATCAATGACAGCGACCGGGACCGACGGCTTAACGTGCCCTCCGAAGCACGGAATCCTTTTACTTTTCGGACAATCAGGTGATTCAGACCGACGGTTTAACGTGCCCTCCGTAGCACGGAATCCTTTATCTTCTCGGACAATCAGGTGATTCAGTCTGCAATGTCCTAACCAAACTAGAAACAACAACACTAAGTCATTCTCCTCCCTGGGAATCGAACCGAGGGAATCCGGATCGAGAGCCCATGGCTCAGACCACTAGACCACGGAAGCAGTTACTAGACCACTGAAGCAGTTATATCTTGACATTAGCGTAATACAAGCGTAAGCGTAATAGTAGTTAGAAAAAGAAAAAAATATTTGGGCAAGAGTGCTGGGGTCTCATGGTTCGGAGCGGGTTAATCTGTTTTGGGTTTCTCCAAACCCTCAGGATTTCTCTACATTCCTTTGTCTTGGGCGCCACACTGCTTGCTACAAACGTGTTTGTCCTTAGTTCATAAGTACTAACTTAGTTTTAAAATAATACCTAGCATAAGTGCAATAGCGTAAAAGATACGTTGCTTTATTCAATATTTTTCATGATAAGTTTATTATTTTAGAAAGAGCAAAAGTTGTGGCGTAAATATTTTCATATTCCTTTATTTTAGAAAAGGCAACGTTCTAATAGCGATTGGCGTAATTTCTGTGTTATATGTTTAATTTCACTAACCCTAAGTGTTTTAGTTGATAAGTTTTGGAGTTACATTTGCGAATTTTAAAGTACGTATTTTCATTTGAGAACGGATGGATATTTCCAATAAGAATGCAAAAGAAAAAAAAACACAATTTATCATATGCATTTCAATAATTCTAATTTTGTTTATCAGTGGTCAAGTAGAGGTGGCTGTGATGCTTATTTGAGTGGCGCAGATCAGAGTAAGGTGGCCAATAGAAGGGGATTGAAAGATTGATGAATGTATTATGATAATTTATGTATTATTATTATTTATGTTTATTAAATATTTATATTATTAATAAGTTTGAAAGGAGATGTAAGCAGGGCTCTGGTAAATATCATAGCTTACCTACTTTGACTACAAGTTATTGTGTGTCCTTCTAAAAACTACACCACACAACAACGAAATTTATATGAAAAGTAGAAGCTAGGATTAGGACAGCAGTCATTTCTGTGTTTAACAGGTGTTTCATATATTTTTCTACTCACACGCAGTTCTCAGGCTGATGCTATGAGGCTAATGCTTTTCCCCACACTTACATCAAGCTAAGGTGTTAACGAAATAACTTCGAATTGGGATTTGAAGAGATTACCTTGATCAATATGCCCGGCAAGATATCAAGCATATAGGGTATCTGCATTGTGTAACGTAGGGGTATCATCTTATCTAACGATCACCATTCCAATGCAGAATAAAGACGAGTATTGATGTGGATTGTATAAGTACTACTCTTCTAGTACGTTGAGGCTTAGCACAACCTCAGCGCCTTGCACACGGTGTGATTTAATCCTGCGCGATACATTGTTGTTCATTAACTTGAGGTAATCAAAGATTTCAGATTTCAAATTGGAGTCATGGCTGTTAACATTTTTAGTCACATTACACACACACACAACACAAATTCACTTTTGGAAGGATGTGCAATAATTTCTTTTTATAAAATTGAGGAAATAGTAAATATTTTCATAGTGTAATTTAAATGATACTTCCCATTATTTATTTAAGCTTGACTATTGAAAAGATGCTATGAAATTGTCGGTTGAAAGTGTAAGGGTTGAACTTGGGGATTCTGTGATATATTTGCGACTTAACAGTCAATAAAATCCGTATTTCATTCAAATGGAACTAGGAACTTTTGTGATAAATACTTTCAGCGTAACAGTTTGGTTATTTGCGGAATTTTTGCATTTCATAATTGATTAAGATGAGGAAAATTGTCTATTTTGAATAAAAAAATAACGAACATTTTATATCCTGACAAAGGTTCTGTTAACTTGTCTATGCAGAATGTATGGGACGATTGTGGAATGATCATAAGAGGTTGTATTGTGATGATTATGAAAGATAAGCTAAGGCGAATCTCTGTCTTTGAAATCAAAGATTAGACTTAAGCCAGAGAGAAGAGTATAGATAAATAATGGAATCAGAGTCTAGGATACTTTTCATTGACATTTGAACCATGACACACTACACGGTACATAATGAGGTTTTATGAAATTTGGTGTTAGGAGTAAATTCAATGACTTGAATCATACAATGTTTTGATTCAGTTATGATAACATTAACAGGTTTTATCTGTATTTCATAATTCGCTCCAACTATAGGCACACTGCAAACAAGACTGTTCCTTTGCTTGGCTTTGTATTTTGTCCGAATAATCATCAAAATAAGTTGAAAATTCGTCTGATGAGTTAAGAGTTTGGTATGGAACAGTTTTATTTGTTACATTCTCCGAAAGGTTAGTAATTTTTATGTTGGGTTGAGATTTTTGAGTAGAACCTTTTGTCAGTTGGATTTAAATGTCTGGAACTATCAAATGCAACACTTTCATTCTTTGACCAGGGTCATTCGTATATTGGTTTAATTTCAATACATGGTTGGACTGAACAGATGAGATCACAGGGTCGACTGGCCTTCCGGTTCCTCGGCAGAGACTTGTTGCCCTTGGGAAGGAGATTTTTATTCATGACTAAATGTTTAAAGCTTGGGGATTCAATCCATGTAACTATTTGCTGACCTTTTGGTTTAAAATACACACCACACAAAATACATTCTGGGAAAAGTGTTAATGAAATTTTTTCTAACTGATTATATTTGTGGATCTCAATCTTGAGTCAAGAGAATTTTCCTCCGTTGAAGTTTTAAGTCAACTCCAGTAAATTGGGGGTCGGATGTAACGATACGCCTTCATGTTTAGGCGCACCGTCACCCCACAAATATAATATTTCTTATAAATAACTTGATTTGATAAAAATTATCTATTCGTAAAATTATAATTCATCAAAATCGATTTAAGACTATTTGAATTTTGCGCCATTTCAGACGAAATCGCATCTGAGCTCTTATTGGTCAGATAGTTGTATGACCACCGCGAGAAGAGAATCTGCAAAGTAAACAAAAGTTTACATACTTTCAGATTAGTACTTAGTTGAATATTGTTCGAAAAATAACGATCATGTTCATAAATTAAAATAAACTTGAATATAGCATTTTGATTATTCAAATATGAACCAATAGCATTCAGAAATAAACTTGCTATTTTGTTAACAATATTGCTTGTTAATCAATTTAATTTAAATATTGATCATTATAAAATACGATTTAAATATTTGTCAAATTATAATAAACATCAAATACCATTAACATCAAATTGAAACAAAAATAATGTTAATCAAATGACTGACAAGTTCATTCATCACTGTCTGTAAGGATTACAGTACCTCTCCGTGTTTATGGTGTATTGAGTGTGGCGAAAAAAGGAACTAACTAGACCGTCAAGATCATACAATATAAAACTTCTTGTTCCATGTACATACATAGAATCGCAATACAAAATGACCCTAAGATAAAACCTCATTGTATTACGTGGAAGGTCTATGGTTGTTCATATCATATATTTGATATTTTCTCCGACATGCAGCGCCACGCTAAAATTCATGGGATGGAGCTGGCACATTCTATACGGAATTGTTGCGAAATTTGATCAAACTTCTGATTAAATAAATGGTGGGAATTGATTAAAAAGAACGATTGTAACAATTTCATAATTTTCGACTTAATATCTCATGTATTTTACGTAAAATCCTTAATTTTGTAATAAATGGGAAAAGCGCCATCTGTTCTCAAATTAGAATACTTTTAGGGCTAGCCTCCTAGGCTAACTTCAGGTTCGAATCCGGGAGCCAATGCTATTGATTCGTGGAGGGTAGTGTTGGAAAAATCTTGGCTGAGATAATTGCCGTCCCTTTTTGTTCTCTTATGTGCGACAGTGACAGGTGTGAAATTTTATTGGTTAAGTCATCATTTTGGTTACTACGAATTGCTACCATTGGTTATTACTCGACGAATTATAAAAGTCTTGATTCATTAGCGATTTTCAAGTATTCCGTGGTAATCGTAATTTTGTAGGTTTACACAGACGCTTCCTTGGAAAAACATGCGGTTGTGACACTTTTGGGAAAGGCGCCGGGAGCGACGGTCGCAACTAGGAAGAGGTTCTTGTTTCCAGGAAAGGCGACGGGTGCTGGTGGTGCCATGGCGTCTGCAACTATTTATCTGGTCAGATCTTTCCTTATATTTCGTAGATACAGAATATAACAGTGCAATATAAAGTTTTGTAATCACGTAACGTAAGAAAAAGTGTATGAGTAGGAGTGTCGGTACTAAGCCGTGTCTGCCATATTTGTTTCCTAATCATTGTAACTACGTAAATGAAATTCACATTTTTCACAAGTTTGAATCTAGCAGTATGTTGTTTAAGATCTGTGATATTCTGGTTCTACATATTGTCATGTGTTTTTGCTTATCTCCGTGTACTTCTACATTTTTACTTCGGATTGCGAGTTCTACCTACGATAATTTTATGTGTACAATTTCAGGAATTTTCCATACGATTTATTTGATTGAATATGTGTGAAGCTGAGATTTAAGTGTACCTATTTTTAAGAAATTATATTTTGATTGAACGAAAATAAAAGTACGGAACGGTAGGTAGTTATAACCACGACGCGCGGGTATGGAACGGTAGGTAGTACGTTGCGCGGCGCGCTTTGCCTCGTAGGTGCATTTGGTTAGAGCCTTCGGTACTCATAGTGCGTGAGCTAGGTCGTAGGTTCGATTTCGTTAAAACTATTTACACTTTCTGACCTACATTCAATTTGGTATGTAAAATAAAAGTTCTTAAATTTGTAAAAAATGTAGACGCACTTATTCCTCCATAGCAAAGTCGGTGGTGTAGTAGCACGACATGTCGATATCCAGAAATTATTTATCTTGTTGCGGAACTTTTGTACTACTTTTTAGCTAGTTCGAGTCAGACGTGAGAAGCGGTCACCCATCCATTTTAAATCGTATTTTATAATGATCAATATTTAAATTAAATTGATTAACAAGCAATATTGTTAACAAAATAGCAAGTTTATTTCTGAATGCTATTGGTTCATATTTGAATAATCAAAATGCTATATTCAAGTTTATTTTAATTTATGAACATGATCGTTATTTTTCGAACAATATTCAACTAAGTACTAATCTGAAAGTATGTAAACTTTTGTTTACTTTGCAGATTCTCTTCTCGCGGTGGTCATACAACTATCTGACCAATAAGAGCTCAGATGCGATTTCGTCTGAAATGGCGCAAAATTCAAATAGTCTTAAATCGATTTTGATGAATTATAATTTTACGAATAGATAATTTTTATCAAATCAAGTTATTTATAAGAAATATTATATTTGTGGGGTGACGGTGCGCCTAAACATGAAGGCGTATCGTTACATCCGACCCCCAATTTACTGGAGTTGACTTAAAACTTCAACGGAGGAAAATTCTCTTGACTCAAGATTGAGATCCACAAATATAATCAGTTAGAAAAAATTTCATTAACACTTTTCCCAGAATGTATTTTGTGTGGTGTGTATTTTAAACCAAAAGGTCAGCAAATAGTTACATGGATTGAATCCCCAAGCTTTAAACATTTAGTCATGAATAAAAATCTCCTTCCCAAGGGCAACAAGTCTCTGCCGAGGAACCGGAAGGCCAGTCGACCCTGTGATCTCATCTGTTCAGTCCAACCATGTATTGAAATTAAACCAATATACGAATGACCCTGGTCAAAGAATGAAAGTGTTGCATTTGATAGTTCCAGACATTTAAATCCAACTGACAAAAGGTTCTACTCAAAAATCTCAACCCAACATAAAAATTACTAACCTTTCGGAGAATGTAACAAATAAAACTGTTCCATACCAAACTCTTAACTCATCAGACGAATTTTCAACTTATTTTGATGATTATTCGGACAAAATACAAAGCCAAGCAAAGGAACAGTCTTGTTTGCAGTGTGCCTATAGT